>JAGXJF010005223.1:0-67832 GCA_019208055.1 Stipa capillata | reverse complement strand
GATATGGTCTCTGTTTTTGTACGTATAACTCATATAGATGCCTAGTTGCTAGGATTAGCTGTTGTTTCAATTATATCATATACATGCTGTTTTGGTTAGCTAATTAGTCCCTGTTGTTTTACTCGTTCATATCAAAGATTTAAAACCTGCTAGTGCTGGTCCTTTGTTTCAAGTGTAGCTAGCTATGTATTGTGTGCATAGGTGAAATCTAGTAGGGCTGCTATATTTTACGTGAACCCAATTCTTGTGTTTGCTCATAATGATAGTAGCTGGTTACTTGCTGTTAACTCATTATCTTGGATTAGTTAATTAAGTGCTAACATGCTACACCTGCACCATATACATCTTGTTCTAGGGGATAGTTGCAGGTTATGTTATGCAATACTGATCTCGTATGAACATTAGTATGCATAGGGGTTTTGAATTGAGATATTTGCATGCTGGGTTTGCTACTGTGATTAAAGTATATATATGTGTAGTAATCTGGTTCGGTTAAACATTAGCATGATGGCAGGGTTATCACATCTGAGGTTATTGCATGAAACACTAGTATGTGAAGGGAGCTGTTGCGTGAAATACTAGCATGCTAGAATTGATTGATTAATCAAACAGCGCTAATCTGCTCGTGAGCGCAGAATAGCTTATTCTGCGCTTCGGCCGAAATGCGCCAGACCGAGCCAGCCACGCGGGACAGTAATTTTATGTCTATCGAGTAGTAATTTTCAGACGGGATTTTACTGCTGAGATTTTAGTGTGACTCAGAATTACTACATTTTGCGATAGATTTTACGATATCTTATACACAACTTTACTGCCTCGCGTGCATCTCGACTGTGAAAACCTTCTGAGTTTAGCATCTTTCTACTACCTTTTGTGATAGATTTTACGACATCCTATACAGAACTTTACTATCTCACGCACATCTCGACAGTAAAAAAATTCTAAGTCACGCGCAGTCCATTTTATAATTGAATAATAAATAATGAGGTGGGGAGATTCGAACCGTGGACCGGATACACGTTATTCTTCTCTTCTAACCAACTAGACTATGCAAATGACTGTGAATAAACAGAAGAAATATTTCCATTATAGAAGAAATATTCCCCTAATCCGTTTTAGTTGAAAAAATAAGGACGAGGCGGGATTTGAACCCTGGACCTCACGCACGTTGCTCTTCTCTACTAACCAACTGGGCTACACAAGTGATTGTGAACAAATGGAAGAAATATTTCCTTTCTAGTATAGAACGATCAGACATGCAGTAAAATGATGGCCGCGAGATCGTAATATCGTGTACATATAATCATAATTTTGCGACACGCTTTATACAAAAATTACTACAGTCCTGAGTTTTACGCTGACACATGTTGTTTTACTACTCGAAAGACATAAAATTATCGTATTTTACATGTGAAGTTACGTGACTGTGAGGGATCTGTTCGACAGTAATATAGTTCGATGGATTTACTATATCTACTGAATAGTTTTACGGTCAGTGGTGAAAAAGTGGGGCGTGGTGGGGGCTGGCTGGCTGGCTCGGTCGGTTGGCCGGCGCGCAGAATAGTTATTCTGCTCTCAGCTGTAGATTAGGGATTATATATATATTTGCATACATGCATGGTAATCTTGTTCTGTAATTATCCACATGATAACCTTGTATTCCACGTGAGACAGCATGTTAGGGTTCGATATTAATTTATGAACTAGCATATTAGGAATATGCCGTTCTGTTGATTCTCACACTAGCATGTTAGACTTATTGTTTTCCTGTACCCATGCGTGCGTATATATATGCCATGTTGTAGTTAAGTAATCGTATTCCATAGTCTAGTTGTTCCTCATATATGCATATATTTAGATGTTTGTTTGTGCATTATTTATCAGTTGGGTTCATGTATGGGTGGTGGTCTTAGCTTAAGTTAAACCTAATCCTAAGCCCTCATTGAGCCTCTTATCTACTTATCTTCGATCGTGCTACCTTTGTCCTTGAACTCCGAACTCCCTTCCAATTATACCATCCTCCATTCTCTCTTTTATTTAGATTTTCAATATTCCTTTAGTTATCACTGTTTTGGTATTTATCGTTTTTGCACTTGGCAAGCGTTCGACGAATCGGGAGTGACGGTACCGATCAGGGACATGATCTAGAAGCAGAAGAAGGAGGATATGACAATGAAGGCATGCCCCCTATTCTTGATCATGTTGATTCTATATTTGCAAAATCATTATATTTCTTGTCGTTTATAAATTTGCATGCCATTTTGTTTTTAACAAATGCTTTAGCGTCAGTTCCAAAGTGAACCATAAATCCATGTCGCCATGCCTTGTTTTATCTAGAATAGTTATTCAATTAATAATAGAAGTAGAAATGCTTAGCCCTGCAAATTTAGTAAAAATCTCTTCTTGTGCTTCACCGGAAGTTGACTTATGTCATGAATCATGAATTGTTATCTCAAGGTGATATGTTGGGTTCATTGAGCATTTTCCCGTCTACCTACTTTTATCTAGAATCTATTCTGGGTGAAACTTACTATTAAGGTTTGGGCGACAACTAGATTGTTGAGGCGGATGGTTGTTTGAACATTTGGTTTTTTAGGGTAGGTGTTAGCGTCGCCTACACCATAAGAAACTGAATTGTGAACTTATGAAATTATGAACCAGTGCAACCACAAGTCTATTATGGGCATGACTTGGCCAATTAATTTGTTGAAAGCTAGGGTGACACTGCGGAGGGGAACGAAACCAGGGATCTGCCTGGTGAGGCAACTGCTAACGATAGCTATCCTAGAGTTGGCCTGGTGGGTAGTGTCAACTAGGGGACAACATTGTAAAAGCCTCGTTGTAAGGGCTCGGTCACATTCCTCGGAAGAGTGTGAAACCCCGGGTTAATCTTACATCTTGTGGGTAAAGTGTACAACCTTTGTAGAGTGTTAAACTAATCGATTAGCCGTATTCACGTTCACAGACGGCATAACGTTCTGTTTATAATAAGGAATCTGTCTTCTTTCTATTTATTTTCCCACTCCCTCATAACTCTCTTCTAATGCTTTTCTCTCTACTTAAATCTTGGTTAAGTATAGGTGACCGAAACCTATCATCGAGATTAAGGCATCGACCTTACTCAACTAGTGTTGGTGGTTGGAACCTTCACTAAAATACCCCAGTTATTAAAAAAATTTGATCTCAAATAAATGATTTGATCTTAAAACCTCCTTCGAAATTATTAAAGATATTTAAACTAAAAGTGTCATTTATGCAAAAGAACCATAAAGCCTATTCCTTGACTAAACCCGCATGTAGAGGTAGGCTTCCCTAAGAAGGGGTATGCTGAGTACACGAAGTACTCATCGAGCATGTTTGTTTTGGGCGTGTTCAGATAACTTTGAAGCTGAAGAAGAAGACTATGGAGATTATTATGGCGATGCTGAGGAATATGGTCTTCCCTGGTCTTCGTCGGTTGCCTGTGGCTGAGATGGAGACTACTACGCGTTCCTTTATATTTCCCGCTGTGTTCTGAGATGTAAAGGGTATAAGTCCTAAGTACTTTATTATCCTCATGACTTATCATATCAACATTCTTGTAACAAAACTACGTGATGTGTGCTATGATATTTATTTCGTCTGTATTCATCAGCAAGTCCTGGGACTGGTGAACTGTACACAGAGGTGGTCTAGGAGTTTACTCTCAGGTTCTCACAGTTGCCTCCATGCTTTGGACTTTTCCTTGAGTAGATGTGGGAGGCTCCACTTTAATTGATGGTGTGCTCTCTTTGACCTTGTTTGGAATCACATCTCCAAGCGACATATTCTTGATTTCATTTGCCAATTCATCATCATCACCTATATCATTAGGCACATTTTCTACTTGCAGGCCATTATTCTCTCAAAGTGACCATTGGGGTTAGGATGGCCCCTTTTAGCCAAATGACCCTCAAAAGTAGAACATCACACTTTGCTTGCACAAACTTGGCCTTTGGATATTGATAAGGGGTCCATGCCTTAGCATTGTTGTTGAAACTTTAGGTAAAACCTAAGCCCTCTTGGTTGAAGCTATCCTTTTGGTGACTCAATATCTTCTTGAGGGTCTTACTACCCTAATAGCACTTATGAAACTCATGTTGGAGTTGCGCCTTTAACCTAGCATTCTCACTCACAAGAGTCGCTTCGCATGATCTTGGGTTATAAGCACTAGCGACATCAACATCAGCAACAATAGGAGAATCCATGGATAAAGAAGCACACTTGGGACATGGCAATTCTATATTCTCTTGAGGTGAAGTCGTTTGCTTGTCAAGGAGATAGAGTGTTTTCCCTTGAGGGTATCATGAGATATCTTAAGACTTCCATAATCTTGTTTGTGCTGGATGTTCTCAAGCCCAAGATTTTCATTCTAAACTCCCCGTGAGACTTTTTGAGTCTACAATCTTAAGCTTCTTGTGCTTAAGTGTTAGAGCCTCATTTTTCTCTATCTCCCTCATAAGCAATGCATCTTGCTTCTCATGAGTGGCGACGATAGCATCATAGCTAGGCATGCTCCAATCATCAAAATCATCAAGCAAGCCATAATCATTATCATTAAAGAGTGAAAACCTGGTGATTTGAGATACCTTTGACCTTTTAGGCATGAGACAAAAGGGTGCCTCGGGATTGCTTGAGTGGTCGAAGAGGGACTTGGCAGGTCTCGAACTTGCCATGGTGAGACCGGTGACACCATCATCAAAGGCTCAAGCCTTTTAAGGTTTGGGCCTTCTGGTGGTTCTTTTTTATGAACTTGCCCTTCACATGGCACTCCTTCTTGTACCCCTTCTCCTTCTCATCCTTTTTGTGCTTCTTGTTGGGGTAATTGGCGATGAAGTATCTTGTCTTGCCACAATCTAATCATGACCTCTTGGTGTGTTTCTTCTATGTGTCCTTCAAGTACTTGGGGCTTCTTCTTTGCCGAAGAACTTGTTGGCACCATCCTTCTTGAACATCTTGGAGAATCTTCTCATGAATAGAATGATGTCATATTCATCAAGTTCCTCTCTTCTTCATTGTTGCTTAAGTATCCTCGATGATGCACTTGGCCTTCAAGGTGACATTCCTCTCGATGCTTGAGTTGGAGGCCATGATCAGAGCTAGCACTAAATTGTGAGTTTCCCTCAAAGGGCTTGTCGATGCAAATCCCCTTCTCACTTGTCACAGCTCTTCGATCACCTTGCAGTAGGCGAGCTTCAAACCCTCAAAAACTTCTTGGGGCTCGTCACAAACTACTCGAAGTGTCCTAAGCGACCCCTAGCTGTCTAAGAGACACCAATCTCCAAGAGTAACTGGCTTCAACCATTTTAGCTTGGAGATGAACTCTTGCTTGATGCTCAACTACAACTCGATGTCCCTCTCTCTCAATGATTTCCTCACAAAGATCTCACTTTGGGCTTGAGGAAAGGTGGAGCTTAACTCAGGAGAGCAGAGGATTGGATTAGCAAAGAGTTGTGTAAGCAAAGAGGCTTGAGGGTATATAGAGCCAACCCCTCAAAACTAGCCATTATAGCAAAATCGGGAAACACAGAGGTTCCAACATTTTCAAATCAATGGCTATATCACATAGTCAGCAATAGATGTTGGAGGCTCCAATAATACTCGAAGACTCTGACATTTTCAAGCGATGGCTGAATAGCGAGTCTAGAGCTTGGAGACTCTAGCAAAAACTCGAGACTTCGACTTTTAGAGCACAGTGGACATGAGATAGTGTCGGCAATTTCAACATGGAACTCAGACCCTCCGAATATTAGGATATCCTTGAGCAAGGCAATGTCAGAGCAAATTATGAAGGTTCCGATATTGCACTCGGAGCTTCTGAGATTTTGTGCTCAGCCGAGCGAGATCAATTCGTGAACTCGGAGGTTTTGACATACTAACTTGGACAGTCTGAGGTTTCAAAGGATAAGTCCACCAGGGATCTTGGACACTCTGGAAACTACTAGGAGTTCTGACATTTAAGCTCAAGGGACTTAGGTGAGTTTAGAACCAAACTCGAACGTTCCAAAAACAAAACTCGGATGTTCCGACATCCTAAAAAACCAAACAGATGGGCAACTCGGAGGCTCCGAGCTCCCACATATACGAAACCTAGATATTCAGATTTTGATCTTGAAGGTTCTGACTTTTGTTGAAAGTGTTATATTGAATATTTTCAAAGGTCTCTTTGGATAGAAAATTTGATTCCTAGCTGAGCATTAGCAAGGCACACTCATCGGCTTCGAAATATCAGCCCCCTTAATAGTATCATTTTCCTTAAACTCAATGTGATTCGTCAAATCACTAAAAGAACAAGAAAAAGATCCTTAACCCTCATTTCTTTGAGCCGTCCTTCCTTAGAAGTTTTTAAGGGTCATCAATGTTGGTTATATCATCGCCTTTGGGATTAAATCACCTGATCACATTTGATGCACACATTAGTTCCTTAATTGTTTCTCATTAATAATCAAAACCACTTAGGGGAGCCAAGATACACTTCAAATCCCAGGAACCCTTCCGCATGTAACGACTCATACATATATTCAACACTACAACTTTTCTAAGTCTAACATTTAACCAACTCATACATATATTCGACACATATTCAATACTAACATAGGAGAACAAGTCAACGTCACCATGCAAGCATAGATTGTGACGTTGGAACAAAAGGGCCCAAAAGAGGGGTACAAACAAATAGGGGTGGATATTCGGTTAATACGGGAAAATCGGTTTAGCTTTTTTGGTTTATTTTTGTTTCAGTATTTGAAGATTGCAAAACTAATTCATGGTAGGAAATGTGGCCACCGAACCTAATTAATTCAGTTCAGTTTGTTTGGTTTACTAAAAGAACCAATTTCCTCGTAAAACAACAAATGATGAACATGTATGGATAGATATCCAAAAACACACGAGCACATACATACACCAAAAGCAAGGCTTGCCGCTCACTTCCTCATGCGCATTCTCTAGAGGCTCCATACACACCACTAGATAATGACACGCATCGGCATGTCAGCTGGTAGTAGCTTCAACGACGTTGGAGGTGAGCTTGCATAGGGAGCCAGCAAGAGTGACAGCGGCAGCTTGAGGAGCCTAGGGTTGGGCGATTCGTGCATGCAGCCATGCACGTTGAGGAATGGCTGGATGGGGATGGACCGATGGGTGTATTCACATGTTGTAGTGGGAGCCTAAGAGGCAATACGGGTGGTCCTTGGGCCTTGCACCTTGGGCTGCACCATACTCGCTACATGTAGTGTATAGAAGTCTGGAGTTTGATTGATTGGTTCTGTACAATTTCTAACCACTACAAACTAAAATAAAAATTGTACACCAAATAGAATGGAGACTAAAACCGAATAAAAAACCAAAACTAAAAAACTGACTAATTTGGTTTGTTCATTTTAGTTTCGGTTCGATGTTCAGTTTTTGGTTAAAAAATGTCCACCCCTACATGCACATGCCTTGCCTTCTCTTAGGAAAATTGTTGAGATTGGAGGGAGAGACCAACCATATCCATGGGAATACATCCTCCCAACTACGTTGTCGGCTCCATGGAGTAGATACAAGTCGTCATTCATGAAGATGAGATTGGAGAAAGCCTTATTCGGTGCCACCGCTGCCACCGCCATCATGTCTGAAGCGTCGCATGTTGAAATCCTAGCTATTATGCAAGCACCTAATCTATCTAGATGTACCTCCCCACAGACACAGACGAGACCGGAGGAGGAGAGTGGGTGTGGCGATCTGCCAGCGGAAGATGGCGAGTAGAGGAAATCGCTCTCTCTTTACTGTTGATGGTGAAAGAGAGGCTGTTTGTGACCCTCTTATATGGAATGTTCAGTACATCTTAGTCAACGCTATATCCTAAACTTGTTTCAACAATTATGATTGGTCAAGGGTAGGGATCACTACAGATCATGTAATTTAAGACCTCCCATTTCAGGCCCACTGCTAACAACGTACATGGTCACCATTTTAGGCCCGAGTGCGATGTGCGTCGGCAAACCGGCCCGTGTGCGATATGAGGAACATTGCACATGGTCACTCGGAAGAGACCATGTGCGATTCAACAGTGACGGTTATTCCCCGTGGCCCGTGTGCGATGTGAGCACATTGGACACGGCCTCCTAGAGGCGCCCGTTATGTGAGGCACATCTAGAGCTCGATTATGGTCATTTCAACATACCGTTGTTTCGATGTTGTTGGGTCAATCTCCAACATGTTCACGTCAACAAGTACGGTGTCACCACTGTTGACCTCGACTGCCTTGCATACAAAGAGGAACCGTTCGTGTTGGCCAATCAGGTTGTCCAAATCTTCTACATTACGGACCCGTCAAATAAAAGGCGTTACGTGGTGATGCAAGGAAAGAGAAAAATAGTCAGAGTTGAAAATGTAGTGGACGAGGAAGAGTATAATCAATTTGATGATTTGTCCCCAATCGGAGACCGTATACGGGTCGAGGAAGAACTACCTGATGAGGCTGCCTATGCACGTGACGATCATCATGAAGGACTTCTATTTAAAGGAAATATGCAAGTACATAAGGAATGAAATGTGTATGTTACATATTAGTGCTGAATTGAGCTTTTTTTTATATTAGTCATGACTTATAACAGTTATATCATACATTTGATGAAATATGCATGCACATGTCACTAATGAATAGAGTGGAGCATACTTGAAGCTTGACCTTTATTTGAGCCTCTCTAGAGGTTATTGTTCTGAAAATTATGAAATCTGTGATGTTTTGTGTATGTGAAATGGATGTATATATGCTTGGACTTCTGCCTCTTATGCTATATATTGCTGTGAAAACTGTGAACTTCTATAATATGTAAATGGTCTAGGTCATCTATAATAAATATCTCAAACGGTTCATATGAGTAACAGTCTGGTATAAGGCTTATCCCAGACCGTTTCACTAAGAACGGCCTGGGATATTCTAAATATCATAGACGGTTCAACTCCAAAACCATCTAGGTGAGGAGTATCGCAGGCGGTTCATGTGGACAACCATCTGGGATATGCTCCACTTCGTATACTCCAGAGCCACACGCGCGTCCTCTCGCATTCATCATCCCAAGTCCCCCCCAGTGCCCGAGCAGTACTGCCCTAAACACCGGCAGCGCCCACAACCTACCACCTGTTGGAAATATGCCCTAGAGGCAATAATAAAGTTGTTATTATTCTATTTTCATGTTCATGATTAAGTTTATGTTCTATGCTAGAATTGCATTGGTTCTTGAATATGAGATTCAGAGGAAAACCTAATTGCATGTGTGGAATAATAAACACCATTCAGATCCCTAGTCAGGCCTCTGGACTAGCTCATGTATTGTTGATGATCTTGTTTTCCTGATCATGGGCATTGTTAATGTAACAAGGATGCCGGCAATAATGGGAACACATTGTTAGGGTAACAATGGTGTTGGATAGACCCCCTTATGAGATACTGCGAGATCACTTCGTCAATATGTTGTCAGTATCTTCTCATGATGTGTTAACGTTTACTTGCGTCCTTAGACCATGAGAATATCATAGACCCGGATACCGGATGGTTGCTTTGGGGTCATCAAACGTTACTCCGTAACTGGGTAATTATAAAGGTGACTTCCAGGTACACCAGAAAGTATATCGTGATTCTAGATATGTCAAGACTGGGATTTGCCCATCCGGCGATGGAGAGATACACTCTGGGCCCACTCGGTATTACGGTGTCCAGCATCGCCTGGCCAGGTATTGTGACTAAAAGGTTAGTCACGGGGATACCGGAATACGGAAACGAGAAAAGAGTACAAACCGGTAACGAGGATAACTAGGTATGGTGATCAAGGAGTTGATCACAGGGATACCGTCAAAGTCTCGCCTCGGGTTGTGTAACGTATCGTGAGGCAAAAGGAATTGTATGCGACAATACAAGGTTCGCTCGATAAAGATCTTCGATGATATGTGGGAGTCGTTATGGGTGTCCAGATCCCGCTGACGATTATTGACCGGAAGGTGTCCCGGACATGTCCACATATACTCGAACCTATAGGGTCACACGCTTAATGTTTTAGCGACATTTAGGAATGCTAAGATTTATGGAGAACGAGAGAGAAGGGTTCCTAAAGTGTTTCGGATGATCTCGAAAGTGTTTTGGGAGGTCCCGGATGGTTTCGGTGATGTCCGGAAGTGTTCCGAAAAGTATTAGAAGGTTCTAGAAGGTTCTAGAAAATCTAGAAGGTTCTGAAAGGTTCTAGAAATTCTAGAAGGTTCTAGAAGTTCTAGAAGGTTCTAAAAGGTTCTAGTGGAGTTGGACTCCAACTCCAACAGGGTGTCCCTGCTGGAGTAGGACTCCACCTGCCTAGGGAGAGCTGCCCCAACCCCTATAAATAGCGGGGCAGGGCACCTCAAAGAGCATCCAGGCAGCCCCAGAAGCAGCCCTAAACCCTAGGCCGGCCATCTTTAGATTGGCCACAGCCTTCTTTTTCTCTCTCTTCTAGATTGGATCTAGTACAGCTGCCGGCGCGCTGCTGCTTCTCCTTCTCGTAGATCCCCGCTGTTCTTGTGTGCTGGTCCACACATTACTGCGGTGTCGCTGATCCGGTACGCGTGGATACCTCGGAGACGTCGTATACTTCGGCGTTCGATCGGGCGAACTATTCGCGAGGAGATCGCTCTCGCGGCTGGGAGGTATAACCTAGCTGCGGGAGTCTGCGGACTTCATCGACATCGGTCAACTTCTCCGCAGTATTGACGTGATTGTCAAAGGTATGATCTCGTTGCCTGCACCTCGATAGTGATCTTGAGGTGGATTGTGCGCGGTAAATTTTTGTTTTGCGTAGCACGTTCCCCAACAGTGGTATCAGAGCGGTACTATGCGTAGTTGTAGGTACGACTAGAGCATATGTGATATGCGGCATTGCACATATGATGTGCGGGGTGTTAGATGAGATCTACCACCGGATTTTCTTGTTGTTTCCCTCTCATTGCAAAATTTTGATCTCGGCGGCATCGTGAAATTTTCAGAGGTCCGGTGAACCTTACGATCTTCGGATCGAGACATGCTAAGGATGACTTTGGTTTCACTTTAGTTGAGAAAGATAAATTTACAATGAGCGGGCTTGTAGATGTGATCTACACGGGGGTCATGCGTATGACGAAGTTTAGTATGGGGTTCGAGATTTCCGAGTCTCCAATTCCAGACACCCCGGCAGTTAAATAACTGCAAGAGCAATCATGCTTATGGTAACGTAGGTAGCAAACGGTTTGCAACGTAGCCATAAAGCCACGTATTGTAGCATAAACGTTAGAGGCGTCTAACTTGTTTTTGCAGGGTATGCATGTGATGTGGTATAGTCTATGTGATGCGATGTGATTGTATGAGATGCAAAGTGTTTGTAATTTTAATTTTGTCATGACCTGCGTGTCATGAGTACGGCAATCGGCAGGAGCCAATACGATTGTCATTATTTATTGTATTGACCTACGCGTCAACTAGAAAGCCATGTAATGCATTTATTTTATTAGCTATGTGATAGCAAATAGTTGTAATTGCAAGGACATGGTGGTGACAATCTTACATCGATGGACCTCGACGCTACATCGTACGCGAAGAAGGAGTTCTCCGCCAAAAGATGTTGAAGAAGTCTTCTTCAACAAAAGGGGCTATACCATATCACAATAATTTAATTGCATGTGATGTTAATCCCTTTTATGCACCTTGTTTGATGCGTGGTAGACGTTGTTAAATAGGGTGATCCCTCACACAAATATCAAAGTAGTTAGTGTTCTTCCAAGTGTAGCACCGTCTGGAGTATTTGCCATTCTGAGGTGCGCCATGTCACATGGGTACGATAGGTTTGACATATATGAGGCGGGCGTGAACCGTTCGCGCAGCAGAGCACTCGGTTGTCTTGACGAGCTTTGCAAGATCGTCTTGGGCTCGGAACACACCCATCGAAAGATGAACAAGAGTCATATGGGATATGATTGGCATGTTGACCTACCGGTCTCGTTATTCCGTCATCAGTGATGTCACATCAATGGTGGAGTAAGTGAGTCGTGGATCTTGAATCACTAATAATCAATTATGAGGGATATTGGTTTTAGTGGGAGCTTACTCTAATTAAGTGTTAATTTGAGTTGCTTTAATCATGAACAATGTCTAAAGTGTATTTGTTTTTAAGTTGTAGATCTATGGCACCCGTAACCACCTTTCCACTATGCGCGTTGCTTGAGAAAGAAAAACTGAATTCATCTGGGAACAACTTTACGGACTGGTACCGTAATGTGAGGATTGTCCTCAAGAGTGCCAAGAAGGACTATGTCCTATCGCAAACTCTCGGTGAACTCCCCGCTAACGCTACGGATGATGAGACTCGTATCTATCAATCTAAGAGCGATGATTCCATTGCAGTACAGTGTATCATGCTTGCCTCCATGGAACCTGATCTTCAAAAGCGTTTTGAGAATTGGGCTGCTTATGAGTTAATCCAGGAGCTGAAAGTTTTGTTTCAGAAGCAAGCAAGGACTGAAAGATATGAGATATCCAAAGCCTTGTTTGAATGCAAGATGGCTGAGGGCAGCTCAGTGAGTCAGCACGTACTCAGATTGTCTGGGTACGCGCAAAGGTTGGATGCGCTAGGTTTTCCAATCTCCCAAGAGTTCGGCACTGATCTTGTTCTTGCTTCCCTCCCTCCAAGCTATAGTAGCTTCGTCATGAACTACAACATGAATGGGATGGAAAAGAGTATGGGTGAATTGTTCACTATGCTTAAAACTGCTGAGAGTGGAATCCAGAAGGACGCCAATCATATGATGATGGTGAATAAAACAACCAACTTCAAGAAGAAGGGCAAGTCTAAGAAAAAGGGCAAATCCAAGGGTGCTAGTATGACTGACACGCCTAAGAAGTCCAAGACTGGCGCCACTTCTGATGTGGAGTGCTTCTTCTGTAAAGAGAAGGGACACTGGAAGAGGAACTGCAAGAAATATCTGGCAGAAAAGAAGAAATCTAGAAAGTCCAGCTCAGGTATGAGTGTCATACATGTTATTGATGTATTCCTTGCTGGTCCGTAATGTAATTCTTGGGTATTGGATACCGGATCGGTTGCTCATATTTGCAACTCGATGCAGGAACTACAGAGGCCTAAGCGACTAGCAAAGGATGAGGTGACGATGCGCGTCGGGAACGGAGTAAAAGTTGTTGTGCTCGCCGTCGGTGTCCTACCTCTACATTTATCTTCAGGATTTATATTAGAGCTTAGTAATTGTTACTATGTTCCGGCCTTGAGCAAAAATATTATTTCTGGATCATGTTTGTTGCAAGACGGTTATTCGTTTAAGTCTGAGAACAATGGTTGTTCGATTTATATGGATAATATGTTTTATGGCCATGCTCCCGTTGTGAATGGGTTATTTATTATGAATCTTGATGGTAATACACACATCCATAACACTGACGCTAAACGTCGCAAGATAAACGATTTGAATTCCACTTATTTGTGGCACTGCCGTTTGGGTCATATTGGAAAGAAGCGCATGAAGAAACTCCATTGTGATGGACTTTTGGAGTCATTTGATTATGAATCATTTGACACTTGCGAGCCTTGTCTAATGGGTAAAATGACTAAAACGCCGTTCACAGGCCACGTAGAACGGGCGACTGACTTATTGGAGATCATACATACGGATGTATGTGGTCCAATGAGTATAGCTGCACGCGGTGGATTCCTCTACTTCATTACCTTCACGGATGATTTGAGTAGATATGGGTATATCTATTTGATGAGACATAAGTCTGAAACCTTTGAAAAGTTCAAAGAATTTCAGCATGAAGTAGAAAATCATCGTAACAAGAAAATCAAGTTTCTGCGATCAGATCGCGGAGGGGAGTATTTGAGTTACGAGTTTAGCGAACATCTGAAGAGTTGCGGAATTGTTCCACAGCTTACGCCTCCCGGAACGCCACAGAGGAATAGAGTGTCCGAGAGACGTAATCGAACCTTGTTGGACATGGTAAGATCGATGATGTCATTAACTGAACTGCCATTGTCTTTTTGGGGTTATGCTTTAGAGACTGCCGCTTTTACACTAAATAGAGCACCATCTAAATCCGTTGAAACGACACCATATGAGATATGGCATGGGAAGAAACCCAACTTGTCTTTTCTTAAAATTTGGGGATGCGATGCATATGTAAAGCGTTTACAACCAAATAAGCTCGATCCCAAATCGAATAAATGCTTCTTTGTTGGTTATCCCAAAGGAACTGTTGGATATTCCTTCTATCACCGCACCGAAGGCAAAGTGTTTGTCGCAAAGAACGGTGTGTTTCTCGAGAAAGAGTTTCTTGCTAAAGGGGTGAGTGGGAGGATAGTGCAACTCGACGAGATTGGTGAATCTTCGTCATTAGGTCAAAGTGATGCAACGCCGGAAGTGGTTCCGGAGTTTCCCACAATGACTGATACGGAAGCCCCTACATGTGATGTAGAGACTTCGGTCGAGCCAGCAGCTGAACCACGAAGGTCTGGTAGGATTCGCACGAAACCACAGTGGTTTTTGGACGAGGTATTGTTGTTAGACAACGATGAGCCTGCGACCTATACGGAAGCAATGATGGGCCCTTGACTCCGTTAAATGGCTAGACACCATGAAATCCGAGATAGAATCCATGTACGAGAACCAAGTTTGGAACTTGGTGGACCCTCCTGAAGGCGTGAGGCCTATCGAATGTAAATGGATCTATAAAAAGAAAACAGACGCGGATGGGAATGTATACATCTATAAAGCTCGACTTGTCGCAAAGGGTTTCCGACAAGTTCAAGGAGTTGACTACGACGAGACATTCTCTCCCGTAGCGATGCTTAAGTCTGTTCGGATTCTTCTAGCGATTGTTGCATATTTCGATTACGAGATATGGCAAATGGATGTCAAAACAGCGTTCCTGAATGGGAAGCTAACCGAGGACGTGTATATGATACAGCCCGAGGGTTTTGTCAATCCAAAGGATGCTGGAAAGGTATGCAAACTTCAGAGATCCATCTATGGACTGAAGCAAGCATCACGGAGTTGGAATCTTCGCTTTGATGAAGTGGTCAAAGGGTTTGGCTTCATCAGGAACTGTGAAGAGGCTTGTGTTTACAAGAAAGTAAGTGGGAGCGCAATAGCATTTCTAATACTCTATGTGGATGACATATTGTTGATTGAGAATGATGTATCTTTTCTTGACAATATTAAGACTTCGTTGAAAAATAGTTTTTCAATGAAAGACTTAGGCGAGGCAGCATACATATTAGGTATAAAGATCTATAGAGATAGATCAAAGCGCCTAATAGGGCTAAGCCAGAGTACATATATAGATAAAGTACTGAAGAAGTTCAGTATGGAAAACGCCAAGAAGGGGTTCTTGCCGATGTCGCATGGGAAAAGTTTGAGCAAGAATCAGTGTCCTTCGACAACTGATGAGCGAGAACGCATGAGTAAGATTCTATACGCATCCGCGATTGGGTCAATCATGTACGCCATGATATGTACACGACCAGATGTGTCCTATGCTCTAAGTGTTACGAGCAGATACCAGAGTGATCCAGGTCATGATCATTGGACAGCAGTGAAGAATATCCTAAAGTACCTTAAGAGGACTAAGGATATGTTTCTCGTATACGGTGGTGACGAAGAGCTCGTTGTAAAGGGTTACACCGACGCCAGCTTTGTCACAGATCCGGACGATTTTCGATCTCAATCAGGCTTAGTATATACACTGAACGGTGGCGCAGTGAGCTGGAAGAGTTCCAAGCAGGACACTGTGGCGGATTCTACAACGGAGGCTGAGTATATCGCCGCTTCAGAAGCGGCAAAGGAGGGCGTTTGGATTAAGAAGTTCGTCACCGAGCTTGGTGTGGTTCTGAGCGCGCTAGATCCTATGGAGCTCTATTGTGACAATAGTGGCGCCATAGCTCAGGCCAAGGAGCCAAGGTCCCACCAGAAGTCCAAACATATACAACGCCGATTCCACATCATTCGTGAATTGGTGGAGCGTGGAGACGTAAAGATATGCAAAATACACACGGATCTGAATGTGTCAGATCCGCTGACGAAGCCTCTACCACAAGCAAAGCATGAGCAACACCGGAATGCCAAAGGTGTTAGGAGCTTAAGCATTGGCTAGATTATTGAATCTAGTACAAGTGGGAGACTGTTGGAAATATACCCTAGAGGCAATAATAAAGTTGTTATTATTCTATTTTCATGTTCATGATTAAGTTTATGATCTATGCTAGAATTGCATTGGTTCTTGAATATGAGATTCAGAGGAAAACCTAATTGCATGTGTGGAATAATAAACACCATTCAGATCCCTAGTCAGGCCTCTGGACTAGCTCATGTATTGTTGATGATCTTGTTTTCCTGATCATGGGCATTGTTAATGTAACAAGGATGCCGGCAATAATGGGAACACATTGTTAGGGTAACAATGGTGTTGGATAGACCCCCTTATGAGATACTGCGAGATCACTTCGTCAATATGTTGTCAGTATCTTCTCATGATGTGTTAACGTTTACTTGCGTCCTTAGACCATGAGAATATCATAGACCCGGATACCGGATGGTTGCTTTGGGGTCATCAAACGTTACTCCGTAACTGGGTAATTATAAAGGTGACTTTCAGGTACACCAGAAAGTATATCGTGGTTCTAGATATGTCAAGACTGGGATTTGCCCATCCGGCGATGGAGAGATACACTCTGGGCCCACTCGGTATTACGGTGTCCAGCATCGCCTGGCCAGGTATTGTGACTAAAAGGTTAGTCACGGGGATACCGGAATACGGAAACGAGAAAAGAGTACAAACCGGTAACGAGGATAACTAGGTATGGTGATCAAGGAGTTGATCACAGGGATATCGTCAAAGTCTCGCCTCGGGTTGTGTAACGTATCGTGAGGCAAAAGGAATTGTATGCGACAATACAAGGTTCGCTCGATAAAGATCTTCGATGATATGTGGGAGTCGTTATGGGTGTCCAGATCCCGCTGACGATTATTGACCGGAAGGTGTCCCGGACATGTCCACATATACTCGAACCTATAGGGTCACACGCTTAACGTTTTTGCGACATTTAGGAATGCTACGATTTATGGAGAACGAGAGAGAAGGGTTCCTAAAGTGTTTCGGATGATCTCGAAAGTGTTCTGGGAGGTCCCGGATGGTTTCGGTGATGTCCGGAAGTGTTCCGGAAAGTATTAGAAGGTTCTAGAAGGTTCTAGAAATTCTAGAAGGTTCTGAAAGGTTCTAGAAATTCTAGAAGGTTCTAGAAGTTCTAGAAGGTTCTAAAAGGTTCTAGAAGTTCTAGAAGGTTCTAAAAGGTTCTAGTGGAGTTGGACTCCAACTCCAACAGGGTGTCCCTGCTGGAGTAGGACTCCACCTGCCTAGGGAGAGCTGCCCCAACCCCTATAAATAGCGGGGCAGGGCACCTCAAAGAGCATCCAGGCAGCCCCAGAAGCAGCCTAAACCCTAGGCCGGCCATCTTTAGATTGGCCACAGCCTTCTTTTTCTCTCTCTTCTAGATTGGATCTAGTACAGCTGCCGGTGCGCTGCTGCTTCTCCTTCTCGTAGATCCCCGTTGTTCTTGTGTGCTGGTCCACACATTACTGCGGTGTCGCTGATCCGGTACGCGTGGATACCTCGGAGACGTCGTATACTTCGGCGTTCGATCGGGCGAACTATTCGCGAGGAGATCGCTCTCGCGGCTGGGAGGTATAACCTAGCTGCGGGAGTCTGCGGACTTCATCGACATCGGTCAACTTCTCCGCTGTATTGACGTGATTGTCGAAGGTATGATCTCGTTGCCTGCACCTTGATAGTGATCTTGGGGTGGATTGTGCGCGGTAAATTTTTGTTTTGCGTAGCACGTTCCCCAACACCACCGCTGCCATCGTCCTTGGCCCTAGCGCCACCGCCCCCGAGCCTTTGCGTCGCCACCCCCGACCCTTCCACCACTTCCCCGGAGCCGTTCCGCCACCACATTGCCCGCCTTCCGCCCCCGAGCCGTACCGCCGGCGAGGAGGACGACCGGCATCGGACCCAGGCCCTGGCCTGCCACCGGTGAGGAGAAGGACCGCCGCCCTGAGCCCTACCCACGAGGAGGAGGACCGTCGGCCCCGAGCTCGACGCCGCTGCTTCCGCCGCCATCGAGCTCGACTCCACCGCCAGCAAAAGATGATACACACCACAAGGTTTAGGGCAATCAGGTTAGGCTTGGACTCTTACCATTAGAGTGTTGGCTTATTTTTGTACCAAAAAATGAGAATAAGCTAAACTAAGTTTTTGTAGAACTCGAGAAAGCCAGATTTTCCCCTTATCAAAACAATCAAAACTTAATTGTCTCACTGAAACAAGTACATTAGTAAACTCTATCCTAACAGAACTGCAGACCTAAATATCAGTTTCTGCTAAAAAATAAGCATATAAATCTAATATCTCCCAAAGAGAACACTAGATTGAGCACTAACTATCTCAGTAGAGCAATTAAATAAGATACAAGTACATAGGTCCTAATTCCTTTATTATGACATTTACTATTTATCAATATAAACTTAAGGTAAATGTATGAACATACTGATACATTTCAAAACCTACTATGTAAATAAACAATTTGGTACCTAAGAAGTGCTGGGCCTTAGTCTGTTGATAGGGAATTAGAGCATAAGTCATGAATTATGTGTTGGGCATTAGTCTGTTGATTTATTCTTCTTTTTCTAAGGTATGTACTGAAGGGTCAAGTTTGGATGTTAATGTTTACCCGTTAGTTGTAAATTGTTTTATTGTCTCTCACTTCTTGTTTCTAAAGCATGACAACTCGAGAATGTAGAGGATTAGGTAGACATGTCTGGCGAGAATTCATCCCCGCCAAGAGGGTCGCCACCGCCTGACATGCCAGACTCTCCGGCAACAACAAAACGTAAAGGTCGAAAGTGGTCGCAGAAGCCGGCCGGTAGATTTGTCGTGGCTACGGTTGATGAGTACTTTGGAGCCCTTATTCAACCAGAACAGATGATGAAGAAGTTTAGAAAAATATGTGGCATTGTAGCACGGGAGCGAGTTAACATCATGTTAACCTCATGGAAGCAGCTCAGTAAGGTGGAGAGGAAGGGAGTGGTGGATGAAATCTTGCTGTCATTTGAAGTACCCTTTGAATTTGAAGCTGAAGTGCGAAGAGCTACAAGTCTAGCAGCAAATAAGTCCTGGAAGAATTTCAAGAGCTTCTTAGTCAAAGAGTAGGTTGAAAAGGATAAAGAGCCATTTGAGAAGTATGGGTTCATTAATCCCGCAAACTGGTAAATCTTTGTGGGGATGAAGAGGGCGGACGACTTGAGGCTTAAGAGCGAAGCAAACAAGGCCATTGCCGCCAAAAACACACACCACCATCGACTTGGCATGTCGGGGTACGCAGCCAAAAGGAGCCAATGGGAAAGGCAGGACGAGGAGGCACGACTGACGGGCACTGAGCCTCCTTTCTCTAGTGTTGAAAACCCCAGGGGCTGAGACTGGCTTCGGGCTAGGGCAAAGCCTGATTGTAAGGGCATGTTCTCCTTCCCTAATCCAGCTAACCAGGAGGTGTACCAGAGAATGGTAAGAGAACTACCTCTCTCAGATTGTGCGATTATTACGCAACATGTTAATAAAAGATCTAACATGTAAGCCTTCTTGCAGGAGCTGTTGAGTTCAGAATCCTCCCAAAGCTCCTTCATGAGTGATAGAGAGAAAGATATACTCTCCCAGGCTTTGAAAAATGCTGAGCATCCAGGTCGTACGCGGGGCTATGGGTTGTATGTCCCTTTGCGGAAAGCTTTCCCGAGCGACCCAGAGTCTCGGAAGGAGAGGAAATGGACAAAAGATGAATGCGATGCTTAGCAGATGAAGGAAGCTATTACGAGCTCACTCAAAGCGGAGATGGCTTAAATGTTTAAATAGCTCTCCGTAGGCAGCCCTGGTGGTCGACGGAGCAGCTATCCATCTGTGGACGTTGTTGACAATAACAGCGGCACAAACCCAGTTGATGAGATCCAACATCCCACGTCATGCAAACTGTACGTAAAGCTAAATAACATGGATTTCGCACTGGAGGTAGCTTATGAGAAGGCGTATCCGCCAGTGGAGGGAGATGTAGTCAACAATGTCCCGTTAACACCGGGGTATGCAAAAGTCAGCGTGGACATGGTCTCCAACTGCCAGTACAATAACATCCCGCTTTCCCATACTGATCCCGATGCCGAGATAAAACATCTTAGACAAGCCGTTAGGAAGTTCATCCAGTGGCTTAAGAAAGATATTGTGATCGAGACACGACGATCTGAGTCGTCGTGTCTAGTTGGAATCTTGTCGATGTTTTCTTCACTGCCAAAGATGGCTACCCATTTAGCGTTAGAGCATCCAGCTAATGAGCCTCAACAAGAAAGCCAAGCTATGGTACCTCCTCCAGTTCAAGCTCCTTCGGTGCTTGAGCAACTGGCTATTGAGCCACACCAAGAAAGCCGTGCTATTGTACCAGTGTGGCATGCAAAGAGTGTTTCAGCAAGGACTACAAAAGGGGGCCAAGGGGAAAGCGAAGCAGATATATGACGATATCCCTTTCATGGAGGTAGCTTGCAAGTTCGTGCTTGGAGAACCAATGTTATCCGATGAAGATCTTAGTTTGGTTGGGGTTATTTGTCGGAGGTTGCATGCTCACTACATGGAAAGATCTAATGCACCGAAAGGAAATCCGGTATAGTAGTGCAATTCCGAGTTGATCGTCTCAAGCATAACCCATCATTCTTCACAATAGACTACGAGGACTTATTCGATCTCTTAAACCTCCGGGAATTGGACGCCTCCCTGATGAGAAGCTAGACATTGTAAGTGTTTACAACTTTTGTCTACGTTCACGTAATACCCCTATGTTCGTACATTCATATAATTCATTGTTTTCTTATGTATGTCTACATAGATACATGATACAGTTATCAACAGAAAAGAATCTCCCGATAGGTTACCTAGACCCATACTTGGTCTCCGCGCAAAGCCTAGCGCTAGATCAGGATCTTGTCAAGCAATACGTCACGAACGCATTGCACTAGCTATAGGACTTGCCTAGGACTAGGAGTAAGTGATGCATGCACTCCTCAACTCATTTTGGCTTTCAACTAGGGGTAAGTTATTAAAAATGAAATAATTTTCTATAGAGGACATTAGATCTTGATCATGATCAAAAAGGTATGGAAGAAGGTTTATTACCTTGATTCCTTAAGGTATAAAAGAGGGACTGGTCCATAGTCAATGATTTAATCGACAGGTTAGAAAACAATCGTCCGTACATTCTTCTTTTTTTTACTTTATTTTGCAAATCCGTGCTGAGCAAGATTTGCTCCTACCACATAGGACATGGGCGGCATCTGCAAATCAAGGTGGCTCTGACACTCTCAAACACTATTTTGGTTACAAGGTACTGCCTAACTTTAAAAAATAAGTTTTTATCTCATCAAACATCACGTTATGTCGTGTACATAAATCTGGATTTTTTTTTCATAGTGCCACCAGCAGCCAGTTGGAACCGGCCTTTGTGGCTACTACGTAAACCACCACATGAAGCTCATATTGTATGGGGCGAAGAGCCTGCAACAATAAGGTTAGCTAACCTATCAATGATGAATCTAAAATTTCTAATTGACAGTTATTACTGAATTTAATCTTCATGATTACAGGATGGGTTCAACATTGGAGTAAAGTCCTTGGCTCCCGTAGACATATGACAAATCTGAGGGGACCTCGCCTTGTTCATATTATCTGATGTCCTCGCCAAAGAAGGCAAGTTCTTTGCAATTCTATGACTATATGTTTACTTATGTAGTGAAATTGAGTGCACTTTTGACCCCTCTATTACATTTATTTGTAATTGTATGTATGTTCAGATCTGTGAGATGTGGAATATGCAGATCTATGGAGATATCAAATTACTTAGGTTTCAAATCTGTTCAATTATATATGTGTAATGTGATGATGATATACAAGAAAATTTTCATGTATGTGAGATTATGATTCTGTTAGTTGATGCACGTGACAATTGAATGTGTTTCATGTCTGTTATTCTGCTATTTTTCAGAGGACAAGGCTAGCAATTCCTGAGGCTAGCCGAAAAACCAGGAAAATTCTGGTGCTGTAAATTGATATCCTAGATGGTTCCTTCTATTAACCGTCTTTGATGTGATACATATCCTAGGCGGTTGATTGGCCGAACTGCATAGGATATTTTATGTAACATAGGTGGTTCTCTGTTCGAAACGTCTGGGATATTGTAAGTATCATAGGCGGTTGTGTAAAGGAATCGTCTAGGATATTATATGTATCCCAGCCGGTTGCTGTTCTGAACTGTCTGGGATACCGATTATCCTAGACGGTTTGTTAACCGGCTGGGATTAGTCCTCCACATCCCAGACCATGAATCCGAGTCGGTCGCCTAAACTGCCTGGGATGACGTTTATGAACCGGCCGGGATTAGCTATCCTCTAATAATGTCACCTTAATTGTGAGGTCTTTATTTTCTTTGTGTTGGCTGTGAACCTTGCTAGATATGGCTCCAAACTTGTGCTAATGTTGGCTGTGAACTCTTACTTATGTAGCTGTGAATGGCTGTGAACTGATATTTAATTTTCTTATATATATCGGCCATGAAATCTATGTGATCGAGGTCTCCATCTGTTTTATTTGTGTTTGGATGAAATCCGTGTATTTGGCTAATGGATAAAATCTTTTTATGTGGTTGATGAACGAATTCTGTTGATGTGGCTTATGAATTTTATCAAATGATATTGTTGCCTGATGAATTCCTATTGTTGTTGTTATTGCATTGCACATGGCCAAAGTGCCTAGCATCGCACATGGTTCGGCGGCCTGAACCGTGTATGATGTGCCTAGGAATGCACACGGTCCGAAGGTTTTGACCGCGTGCGATGTGGCCAGTCGTCGCCCACGGTCCGGAGAGCTCATCCATGTGCGATGTGGCCAGTCATCACAGACGATTCAGAGAGTTTGACCATGTGCGATGTGGGTATTAATCGCACACGGGCCGAAGGTTCCAACTGTATGCGATGATCCTATCATCGCATACATCTTTGGAACCGTGTGCGATGTGCCCCTCACATCGATGACCGACCGGTGGTGATGAGCGGTAGAACCATATGTGATGAGGTTTTCTAACAATGGACAATGATCTGTTCTGCAGTAGTGGATTTATATTTTTTGATATTGAAGTTTTGTTTTTTGATCTCACAAAATTTGATCTAGTATAATGTTAAAACAAGATGAAAATGAACTTTTGAAGCACAAATTTGAATTGTGGTGAAAACTTAATTTGATTTTCCACAAAAAAGTTATTAAAATTGGAAGACATGAACTAGATATCGAATTTTCATGAAATATAGAAGATGTAGATGGTACTTGCAAAAGATTCCAATGTGGGCAAAATAGCTGATAAATTTAACCGGAAGGCAGCAATAGAAATAGGGAATTTCACTGATCACAAGGAGTCAAATACGGAACAAAATCCGTCACTTATGAAGCGGATGCAGTGAGCAGGTGTACATAGAAAAGTACCACGGTACCACCCTGATTAAAACTGGAAAAATAACGACTATGCGCGATCCTTATTAGTTGGCCATGGGAAGCGCCAACTACAAACTAAATCTCCATGCAAAAGCATCGCTGAAACGCGTATGCAATGCAGGAACCATCTAATTGACTCCATAACCTCAAATTTGATTCGTCGCGCTCTCCAAGAACACCGGATCTCCCTAGCTCAGTACTCCATGAGCAATGGCGGGATGCTCTGCTCGTTTCTGAAGTAGTCTGTCGGATCCACCTTGCCCTTGATCATGGCGAGCCTCTCAAAGTTACCCTTGAAGTACTTCTCGCCCCAGACCTTGCCGCTCTTGTAGCTGGAGACGTCACCCACCAGCTCGTTCCTGCCGAGGTCGATATCCCTGTAGTTGGCGTACGCCTGCCTGGGGTTCTTGCTCACGTACGGCTCCATGAACGAGTACATGTCTTTGCTCCACTGCAATGGCGCGGCGGAGCCCCCCTCGATGAACCAGTAGTTGACGTACTGGATGTTGAAAAGGACGCCCTTCCGGTGCGGGAACGGAGTCGCCGACTCGGGGGTGGCGCTGATGCTGGCACCGTAGGGGTCCATGATCATGACCCCGGCGCCGGGCTTCACGAGCCACCGGAAGATCTGCTCCCACACGCTCTTGGGGATGGGCTGAAAGACGTAGTCTGACTTGTACTCCGCGAAGGGTTTGAAGTTGTTGTTCCTGCTGAGGAGGTCCATGGCGGTGGCTTTCTTGCCGAGGTGGATGTAGGGGACGGACTGGATCCAGGTCATCTCGTTGCAGTGCGTCTTATTCATGCCGAGCTCGGGAAATTTGCTGCGCATCAGCGGCAGGAGGCTGTCGCAGGTGCCGAGGTACATAGCCTCGAACGTGGCTTGCTGCCCCTGCGCCATGATGCGGATCATGAGGTCCCCGGGGAGGGCCGGCGCGACCACTTGCCATTTGGTGATGAGGTCTATGACGCCGTCGTTCAGTGTCTTGGGGATCTGGAACACGGTCACGGTGGGAGGCACCGGCACCAGCCTCACCTGCCATGCCACCACGATGCCGAAGCTCTCGCCCCCGCCGCCCCTGATGGCCCAGAAGTGGTCCTCGCCCATGGATTTCCTGTCGTGCAGCGTGCCGTTGGCGTCGACCAGCTTCGCGTCGATGACGTTCTCGGCGGCGATGCCGTACTTGCGCAGCAGCATGCCGAAGCCGCCACCGCTGAAGTGGCCGCCAACGCCGATTGTCGGGCACACGCCGGCCGGGAACGCGAGCGTGGTGCTCGCCTTGTAGATGCCGTAGTAGAGCTCACCGAGCTGCGCGCCGGACTCGACCCACGCCGTGCGGGCCTTGGCGTCGACACGCACTGACCGCATCTTGTTGAGATCGACGACGGCGAACGGCTCGGGGCGCTCGGACCGGTAGGACAGGCCCTCGTAGTCATGCCCGCCGCTCCGCACGCGGATGCGGATGCCGTGTCGGCGGCCGCAGGCCACGGCGGCCTGGATGTGGGAGGCGTTGGTGGGAGTGATGATGTAGAGCGGCTTCACAATCTTGGTCGACCACCACCTCGAGTTCCTAATGGAGGCCTCCAGGATGGAGGTGTAGTTGAGCGAGCTCCTGGCGTAGAGGAGCTTGGCGGGTATGCCCAGGACGAGGCACGTGAGGAAGTCTCCTTCCATGGGGGGCCGGGCCGCCGGAAAGTAGGAAACGGCGACGTGGCAACAGGATGACAAGCCGTAGAAGAGGAGCAACAACGCGAAGGCCCTTGAAGTCGCCATTGTTAGCTTAGCTTGCAATGCTCTAGAGGTGGTGTACGTCGTCGTAAGGGACAGGTGATGAGGCATATATACGAGGACTCGACGTCTGTCCGGGCCATACAAGTGCGATTCCATTGGTGAGCTATATCTGGAATGTTTAACTAGTCAATGTCTCCGTTTTTGCAGGCCCGGGCGCGATGTGGCGATCGGGCATCGCATCTTCGCGTTGCCGTGCGTTTGGTCCAAGCACAAACCGTCGGAATCGTAGCACTTTAATATTCTTTTGGACAAGTGAAACTGCAGGTCCGCTAATTGAATTTAGAGCCACAAAGTAGACAACGGGAGGATGAAATTATTCTGAAGTCGCGGAAAAATTTATTGCGTGCTCCGTTGTTTCAATGCAGTACAAACTGGTATGGTCTCACAAAAGGTACTTCCTCAGTTTCAAAAAAGTTACTCTCTCTATTCACGTTCTTGATGTGCAGCTTTGATCATTATTTTTATAGGGAATGTCTATTTCTAAGTCGACTTAGAAATAACTATTTCTAAGTCAATGATCTTAAACGTTGGTTTTTGATCAATGGTTAATTGAGTAGTTGCACATTTTAGAAATCATGTGTAATTTCAGGTCTAAAAATGTGCAACTGAGCATAACTGAGCAGTTGCATATTTTCTATACTTAAGTTACACATGCAATTTAGGTATAAAAAATGTGTAACTGGGTCGACTGAGAAATAAAAATTTCTCAGTCGACTGAGAACTAGCAATTCCGATTTTTATACTGTCAGTGGGACATGCAGGAACGAACTTCACCATCCACGACAGCATGATCCCGAAGCTCTCGCCGCCGCCGCCGCCACGTATGGCCCAGAATACATAACTCCCCATGGCCTTCTTGTCCAGGAGCCTCCCCTGGGCGTCGATAAGCGTGGCATCCAGGATGTTGTCGACGGCGGCGCCGTACTTGCACAGCAACATGCCGAAGCCGCCACCGCTGAAGTGGCCGCCCAAGCCAATCGTGGGGCACAGGCCGACCGGAAAGCCAGCTGCTTGCTCGCCTTCCCAATGGTGTAGTACAGCTCCCCGACCGTCGCGCCGGAGTCCACCCATGCGGTGGCCGCCTGCTGGTTAATGTGCACGGAGCGTAGGTTGGCGAGGTCGACCATGGCGAACACCTCGGGTCGCTCAGACCGATAAGAGAGGCCCTTGTAGTCGTGCGCTCTGCTGTGCACGCGTAGGCGCACATCATGCCGGCGGCCATAGACGGCGATGGCCTGCACGTGACACTACTACAAAAGAGCTTTGTACAATGATTTTTTAAATCGGTTATACTAAAATGTATGTACAAATCAGATTTTATACAGCTAATACGGTTCCAACCGCTTATGATGTTGTTTTAGGATTGTTAAAAAAGAGGGGCCTATTCGCACCTTGCCACTCCCATTCACGTGCACTTCGAGAAACCACCCCACCTGCCCGCCCGGCCCAGCGAGGCAAGCGAGTGCTCGTGTGGTATTTCTCTTCTCTCCTCCCACTGCTTTAGAAAGATATGTAGCATCAACCCTTATAAAATAGTCTTATTTCGCTTTAACTAGTAATATGAGACTAAATAATTCTAACAGGTTAAATGGGATGCTACAGTACAGACGGTTTCAAGAAACCATCTGTGCTATTTGTACAGATGGTTCCTAGTTTGGAACGATATGTACTATAGCAAATAGGAACCGTTTGTGCTATTCGTACCGACGGTTCCTAGTTTGAAACGATCTATACTATAGCAAACAGGAACCGCCTGTGCTATTTGTACAGACGGTTCCTAGTTTGGAACGATCTGTACTATAGTATCCTATCTAATCGGACTTGCTCGTAATCATTGTCTCGGATAGTTCTCTTTTGGAACCGTCTGTGATACTCTCTGTACAGACGGCTTCAAAGAGACGTCTATACAAAAACAACCCATTAAATGAATTCGATAGCAGTGTGAGAGGCATTCGTCGGTGTAACAATGCAAAGTGGCCTCACCGTCACCGTGCTAGGCGTGAAGAACTTGGGGTTCCGGATAGAGGACACCAAGACCGACGTGAACGATGGCGAGTTCTGCGTGTACAAGAGCTGCTTGGGTATGGTCGCCGAGAGGCATTGGAGGAATTCAGCAAAGGAAGCTAGGGAAGGGACAGAAGCATAGCAACGGCAGAAGCTAAAGAAGAGCACTAGAGCTAAGCTTTGAGACGAGGCTGTGTTTCTGCTTTGGTGCACCGATCTTTGCTTCTTGCAATGATGCAGTGTTGCATGGACGATCGAGCTCTACATATAATCTACGTACGAGCTCGACTTCATTGACTTCGATCTCCAGCTAGCTGTCCACAAAGAAAAGTCAAGGTCAACTCTTGAAATAGCAGCTGACATGGCGATGATTGGTTGGCGAGGCAGACAGAATCCCGACTAAAGAAGATAGAATCCTTCTTGAGATGAGTTCGTATCCACTACAATACGGTACCCTCTATAAAAGGACCTGAGACCTGACGGAGAAGGCAATCGCAATTGCATTGAATCTTGGATAGCCAGAAGTTCGATCTGAAGATTTTCGAGTAAGTAGAAGGGAAGATCCGCCTCAACATCTACCTCCAACTATTAGTAGATCGAACATAGATTAGTCATACCCATTTTATAACTTGTCTCGAGATTAATACAAGACTCACAGGACATAGAGTTGTTATCCTCCAGGAGACCCAAATTTGCATAAATCCCTTGTCGACAGACGGATTCCTATTGGCACTCGATATTGCTACCCCTATACTCTTTTCTCCACGTATTATGTTAGATCGACGGTTTACTGACCATTGACAGATGGCGCCGACTATGGGGACCTCGACTTTCAATTCCAACAAATCACCGTTGGCGTCTCCGCTGATGGCAAGATCCGGCTTCTCGGACGAGGGGTTCTACGACAACTTCACCCCTCCGATTGATCAGGAACCAAGGAACGACCAAGTAGATCTCGATGATCTCTCACCTGACAACAAATCCAACAACGATATGAATCTGTTGATGGACGAGTATGCCAGGACATATGGGGTCAATCTTCAATCTCATGACCACCAAGGTGATCACATGAGCAACGCAAGCCATATATCAGGGTTATCCCCAACATGTTTTGACCACCCAGATGGCCGAGAAAGTTTACCGGAGGTCACCTCCAACAGTAGATCCATGATGGATCTAGACTCAACTTTCAGTGGGCAATATCCCCATGAAGTTTTCACAATTGAAGATGGATCACAACCATCTCGGGACGATGCCGGGGAAAAGATAGCCCCGAACGCTGGAAACCAACCTCAATAGCTAGGGACTTCTCAAACGCTTGAGCCTAAATCAACTGCTCGAGAAGTTACACCTCATCCGCAAGATATCGGTTTCTTTACCTCAAGAACCGCTTGACATCTTTTTGAAGTGTGCTAACGTCTCCAACAATCGCCCATTATGGATCTCAGTACTCTGGACGAACAAAAGTGGTTGGCCGACATGGAAAACGACCTTCTACAAGCTCGGGAACAAACCAAATCCTCGCATCATGCTGTTGTGGCCAACAGTTCCACAAGAGGCCAAGCACACCCTAATGCTTCTCATGAGAGGTCAGTTCGGGGGAGGCAAAGTCTTCGGAACCAGCCTTCTTAGGACGATGAATAGCCATGTCGGCGTAGGAATTCACCTATTCGGGGTTACCCCATCTCAGACCTACACGACTACCTCACACAATGGAGGTGCTCAAAGACTCATTCAAACCAGTCTCCTTGTCATATCGCCACTCGATATCGTAACCAAGGTCTGGGACGGTCACCTACTCCTAGTAAAGGACCTAATCGAAGTGCTCTCCACGGGTGTCAGGCATTTTGAGCTTAGGAGGGTTCGTTGCCCTTCTCAGTTCAAACCAGGATCGATCGAGAAGTATGATGGCACAACTGATCCCGCCGAGTTCCTACAGATCTACACGACTACCATCGAGGCCGCAGGTGGAAATGAGAAAGTTATGGCCAATTATCTTCCGACTGCCCTCAAAGGAGTGGCTAGGACATGGCTGACCAATCTACAACCCGGATCAATCCAATCGTGGGAGCAGCTCTGTAGCCGATTCCAAGGAAATTTCTAGGGCACATACGAATGTCCTAGGAAGAGTGATGACCTCTTTCGCCTTTTCCAAGAAAAATGTTTGCTGTGACTTCCACCAGACCGACAGACATGATCTCCGTCAGTGCCAATTATTTAAGAAATACGTCCAGGTGGAAGCAGAGAAGCTTAAGGGAAAAGGTCCTCAGATCGCAAGTCAGAGCCAAGGATCCAATTCCGGCGAAGACTCCGATCAGGCACCTTATCATAACAAGCAAAGGAGGGTCGACCACATGTTCGGGGGCTCTGCCTCTTACAAGTCCAGAAGGCACTTCAAGACGGTGGCTCAAGAAGTTCTAGCCATGATACCCCTAAATCATCAGACGATCAGGTGTTCGAAAGTCAGAACTTCTTTTGACCAAGCCGACTGCCCCGAGAACTTTGTCTGACCGAGTAGATTTCCAATCATGGTCGAACCTACCATCAACATTGCAAGGTCTCTGAGTACTTTTGGACGGAGCAAGTTCTTGGAATGTCCTCTTCACCAACGCACTCGACTCCATGCAAATTCCTTGTTCTTTCATCACACTGGTAATATAGACCTTCCATGGTATCATGCCCGGATCCTCGGCTACTTTGATTGGATAGGTTATGCTCCCTGTATCACTCAAAAAACTAGACAACTTCCGAACAGATAAGGTTCTGTTCGACATGGTCAATTTTGAGACAGCTTACAATGCTATTTTAGGGTGACCTACCCTTGCTAAATTCATGGTTCCCACGCATTATGCCCATCAATGCGTGAAGATCCTAGGTCCCAAGGGTGTCATCACAGTCCAAGGCTATCCTCAAACCGGCTTACACTGTGAGAAGCACAGCCTAGATATGGCCAAGCAACATCAAGCTGACAAGGATGTCAAGCACTCGAGACCTAAGGCGGCCCTGAAGATGCATAGCGAGGTGAAGATTGTTCCTCTAGACCCAACCATCCAACTCCATTCATATTGACTCCAATCTGAAACAGAACTAGGAACTCGAGCTCATCAACTTCTTTTGGGCAAACGCAGACGTATTTGCATGGCAACCATCTAATATGCCTAGTATCCCCAGGGAGGTGATTGAGCACAAGTTGGCTATCCATTCCAGACGCCAAACCTGTCAAACAAAAACTCTAGCCATTTGCTCTCGACCAGAATGAAGCCATCAAGGTAGAAATTGAAAAGCTTTTGAAGGCAGGATTCATCCAAGAAGTTGACCATCCCGAGTGGCTGGCCAACCCAATCATGGTGCAAAAGGCAAACGGAACATGGCGCATGTGCGTGGACTTAACTGACTTCAACAAAGCCTGCCCAAAAGATTCTTTTCCTCGATCTAGGATAGATCAGATAGTAGACTCCACCTCTAGGTGCGACTATGTATGCCTTCTCGACGCATACTCTAGTTATCACCAGATAAGCATGTGTCCTGAGGATGAGGAGAAAACCTCCTTTGTTACTCCCTTTGGGGTATTTTATTACATAAAGATAGCTTTTGATTTAAAAAACGCTGGAGCTACATATTAACGTGGAATGCGACTCTCCTTACACAACCAAATTGGTCGAAAGGTCGAGGCTTATGTTGACGACCTTGTCATCAAATCAAAGTGGAAAGAAGACCTTCTCACTGACCTAGTCGAGACCTTTATGAATCTACGAAGAAACCGGATCATGCTTAACACGGAGAAGTGCACATTCGGAATCGATGCAGGAAAGCTACTCGGCTTTCTAGTTTCACACCGAGGGATTGAAACTAACCCCGAGAAGATCCGGGCAATCATGGACATGCAGTCTCTAAGGTCAGTACGAGAAGTCCAGAAGCTAACCGGGTGCTCGGCCACACTCAGCCGCTTTATCTCCTGTCTCGGAGATCGGGGACTACTTTTCTTCAAATTGCTACGACAACACAAGAGTTTCATTTGGTCAGAGGAGTCAGAAAAGGCATTCCAAGATCTCAAAAGCTATCTTTCATCCCCCCGTGCTATTACTCTGGACCCAGAGCTTTACATAGTAGCCGGACCGCGAGCCATAAGTGGAGTCTTGGTGGTGGAACATGAAGAACCCGACCAGTGTACTGTATTAGCGAAGTTCTTCACTGAACCAAAGGAGCGCTAGCCATAAGTATAGAAGCTACTTTACACAGTACTCACAGTTTCTCGTAAGCTACGGTACTACTTTTAGGCTCACAAGATCATCGTACCATCCATCTTCCTACTCGGAGATATCCTCTTCAACACAGACGCTATCAGCAGAATTGCCAAGTGGACCATCGAACTCGGAGAATTCAACATCCACTTCACCCAGCATATAGCAATCAAGTCCCAAGTAGTCGCCGAGTGGTTCAAGCCCGAGTAGACTCAGCAAGCACTACCTGACAAAATAGACATTTGGAAGCTTCACTTTGATGGCTCGCTCACACTTCAGGGCTCGGGGGCTGGGATCATAATCACTTCCCCGACTAGAGAATGCCTACAATATGTCTTGCAGATCAATTTCCCTGCCACAAATAATGTGGCTGAGTATGAAGGTTTGCTCGCTAGACTCTTGAGTAGCTTCTACGCTTGGCATCCGCCACCTACTCGTGAGTGGGGACTCACAGTTGGTGGTGAAGCAAGTTAGCAAGAACTATCAAACCTCAGATAAGACCGTAGTGTCTTACCTTTCGGAGGTGAGGAAGCTAGAAATGAAATTCATCTGACTCGAGTTTAGAAACATCCCAAGAAAGGATAATTGTCTCGCCGATAGACTAGCACACCTAGCATCCTCACGAGCTCCATGTCCTTCCAGGATCTTTGTCAAAAAGATCTCGACACTGTCCGCAACATAGCCAGATGACATGGTGAATACCATGACATTCATAGATGACGTGGCCCATGGAGTGCTTATGCGGTGCATCACTCGGAAGCAGGGTATCGAACTACTCGAAGAAATCCATGGAGGGGTGTGCGGAGCTCATGCTTCCTTCCGAACCCTGGTCAAAAAGGCCTTCAGACAAGGTTTCTACTAACCTACGGCTCTCCACGATGTGAGAGAGATGGTTAGACACTACTATCAATATCAATTTCATAGCAGACGCATTCACCAACCCGCTCAAGCTCTATAGATGATACTCTTGTCCAGACATTCTCGGCCCCTTCCCGGTCTCACCCGGGGGTGCCAAGTTCATTTTCGTTGCTATCGATACTTTCATCAAGTGGATCGAGGCTGAACCAGTCAGAAAAATCACCTCAAAAGCCGCCAAATGATTCATCATGAAAAACATCGTTTCTCCATTCGGTGTTCTGAGTAGAATTATCACCGACAACGATACTCAGTTCTCTAGCATGGTGCTCATGGAGTACCATGAAGCACTCTGTACCAAGATCTGTTTTGCTCTGTAGCCCATCCATAGAGCAACAGACAGGTCAAACGGGCCAACAGACTTGTACTCTAGGCCATGAAGACCCACGTCCTCGACCGCATCTCTGCCCACACAAAGGCATGGGTCTCCGTGTTGCCATCCATTCTCTAGGCACTCCAGACCACCGCTAGTCGGGCAACTGGTGAAACATCTTTCTTCCTAGTCTACGGGGCAGAAGCTATGCTCCCCTGTGAACTAAAGCTACGATCTCCTAAAGTTGAGCTATTCACCGACAAGGATAAATCTCACCGATGAGAAGATGACCTCAACAACATCAAGAAAAGAGGACTCAAGCACTGATCAGATTAGCGAAGTACCAACAGTCCCTGCAGTGCTACCATGACCAGAATGTCAAAGAACGCTCTCTCCAAGTTGGAGACCTGGTCCTACAGCTAGTCCAGAACCAGAGAAATAGCAACAAACTGTCCCCCAAATGGGAAGGTCCCTACACAGTGGCTGAGTCTACTCGCCCCGGGTTGTTTAGGTTAGCCATGTAAGACGGTCAGGTCCTCAACAATTCCTGGAACATTGACTAGCTCCAGAAGTTCTATGTGTATGTACCCGAAGTAACGTACACATGGATATCGTACGTGTCACCCCCAAAGGCCTTCGACGCTCCTTCATGACCTCACCTCCGTTCCTCCAAAGCACCAGCACCCGTACGACACGATCGCCAGATGTGAGCCACTCCAGGTACCTCTACCTAGCACATGCATCCGGTTAGACTGGCATTGGAATCCGTAAGGCGACAACATGTCATGGGGGGGCCATAGCCAAGGGGACAATACCTGCTTAGTTTTCTTCCAAGCTATACCCATGCATTCAGTTAAATGATATCTTATTCTTCACTGCCTATCCAAAGTGTTCCTTTTCTGATAACCAGTTAGGGACTAGACAGGTACAACGGTATTGAAAACTTTCACAACAATATGTCCTATGGAGCACTTAAGACTTCACACTCACGAAGGGAAGGATTCCTAGCTACAGCCTCACGGAACAGAGGAAGGTCCCTTATCATGTCTACAAGTGCCTGGGGGCTCCTAAGCCCTCCACTCGACCTAGACCTAAGGACTGACTAACCAAAATCCCCGGCTAGTAGCAAATTTTTCTGACTCAGGCCAAAATGAAATTGAAACATACGAAATATGACACATTCAACAAAAACCACTCAGCACCAAGTCACCGACAAGGCCTTCTGACTATCCTTCACAAGGAACCTCCAAGCAACATGACACTAAGAAAGTTCATCGACCACGTAGTATGCAAGTACCTATGTCTTTCTCCTCGCAAAGAGGAAGAAGTCCAAGCTACGGTCTCAAAGGACAGAGGAAAGCCCCTTATCACGTCTACAAGTTTCTAGGGGCCACTGAGCCCTCTACTCGACCTAGACCTAAGGACTGGCTGACCAAACTCCCCAACTAATAGCAAGGCCTTCCGACTCAGGTCGAGGAGAGAAACCAGAAAGAGTGTTGTACACTATCGATAAGCCCTTAGTGCTAGGTTCCCAATGATTCCTAACATCAAGTTAACACACACAAAGAAACATGTGCATAACACAGGTATTGACCAAAAGTTTGAGTCTTTATTTATGCAAGAGGTTACACTTCTAGCCTTTCAGTGAAAGCCTACACAGCCTCATGGCTGTGACCAGCTTCTCGGTCTCCTCTGTATTCGCCCTCGGCGGCTTGTCTCGGAGGGCGCCAACGTCCATCTCCAGGTGGCGGGCTTTAAGCAAGGCCAAGGCCATCAACAACGAGTTCCAGACCCCTTGCTGGAGCTACATGGTGATATGGGCCTCCATAGTCGGCTTGAGGATGGAGAGGGACTACGTCAGCTATACCAGTCAGAAGGCGTGGCTCTCCACAAGATGAACCACGATTGCGACTTCAGTTAGAGCCATCTCGAGCAGGTCCATGGTGTAAGTTAGGTCATCCTTAAGCTTGGACACCTTGGACTCTGACTGGGACAATTCACCGGTCAGCTGACCTTCTCCAGCTCTAGTTAGCCCTTCTCACCCTCCAGTGTTGCTGGTCGGGTCTTCACCTTCTCCAGCGTAGCATCTGACTCGGCCAGTCGCTTCTTTAGCTCCTGGACTTCTGACTGGAGAGGAGTCACCCGATATAGTGTGAGCTGCAACAAGAACGTTAGTTTCAATACAAGCAAAGTTAGGACTAACACATTGCAAGTTTCACCTCTAGTAGGGGTCCAACGAGCTTCGTCAAATCAAGGCCACCCTCGACAAGCATCGTCAGCTCCGGCAGTAGCACAGGCGTGGAAGCTCCCTTAATCCGACCAGGGGAGCTGACTCCTTCGGGCGAGTCTCTTCCACCCTCTGTGAATAGCAAACCAGTCAGGAACTCTATCTCCACGAGAAGAAGAACTCATCAAGATAAGACTAAGAAGTACCTGGGGGGGAAGGTACCAAAGGAGAGGATGGAGGAGGAGTCGGTGACGCTGCCGGAAGAGTCGCTCCTGACTGGATCTTCGCAGATGCTCCAGCGGTGGACGAACTGCCTCCCCCCACCGGACTTGGGTGGTGGCGTCAGTGTACCAAGGACCATGATATCCTCATCGTCCTCGGGTGCCTCTCCCACCGTCTACGCTTCCTGGTCGAGCGCTCCCTAGCCGACTCGCTGCACAATACTCGAGTACAACTACAGTTAATCTAGCGCACCTCAGAACAATAAGGAAGGGTCGGGATGAGCTTACCAAGAAAATCTTCTTCCTCTTCTCAGGGTCTAGCCTCGTGATCAATAGCAGCAAGTTGACGTGCCCTTCTGGGGGTGCTAACTCGAAGATAGACTTCACCCGCAGCTAGAGATCATCAGCCTGAAGGACTACATAAGGCAAAGATGAACCGAGTAGGTCAAAAAATGAGTAATCCCTACTCAAATAACTACGGGGACACAAAGATTACCTTTCTCGAAGTCCCGTGACGGGTCTTCGCTATCCAAATACTCCCAGGCTGCTGAGATCCTTGACTTCAGGGGACTCAAGCGACGCCTAAGGAAGTCTTCAATGACATCCCAGGTTGACAAGCCTCTCTCCCAGAGATCGGCAATCTCGGTAACGAGGGCCTTGAGCCGCTTGGTCTCACCGGGCATCTCCGACCAGTTGTTGATCTAGTAGGGCGCTAGCCCGTGGTACTCAATGCCAGATGAAGGGGGAGGTTGGCAATAGAATCATCTCTTATGCCAGCCTGACCATGAGCTGTTGCTAGCGAAGTGGATGTACTCCTCCTTCATCCCTTCTTGGAGTCGGAACCCAGCTCCACCGACGTCTCCCTTCCCCAACCTCTTCAGGTTGTAGAAGTACCACCAGAGCTTGAGGCATGGGTGCATGCCGAGGTATGCTTCACACAAATGCACGGAGACACTCGGCTTCAGGAAGGAGTTGGGATTGAGATGGATGAACTCAATCCTGTAGAACTTGAGGACGATAAGAAAGAAGCTTGATGGGGGGAATTGGAACCCACATCGAAAGAAGTCAGTGAACACCACCATCCAGGCCGTGTCTAGATTCGGGTTCATCTCTCCCTCTGCCAACCAGAATAGGATCAAAGCACAGCGAGGAATGAACTACAAGCACTCCAGCTGGTCGAGGTACTTGGTAGTTACCTCTGACTTGGAGAACTCTAGGATCACCACCACGAGGGTGGGGTCGGAGTCGTCAGGCCTCTTCTCACAATCGTTCATGTCCTTCACTGGGCTTGCCACCATCTTGGAAGATCCTCTCTTCTTCTCCATTGTGCAGTTGGTGGTGAAGGAGAAGGAATGCAAGTGCCAGGAAGATGAGGAAGCTAGGGCTTGAGCGCAAAAGTGTTTGAGAGCAAGAGCTTCAGAATGTGGTAACACCTCCTGGGCTTCCCGGATGCCTTATAAAGGTGAATTACTGTAGATCCCGACCACCCATGCAATGAACTCGGCAAACGATCATGGCCACGATCTTCGCCCCACATCCCGTCACTGTAAATGCGTGCAGTAACTTTATTCGCATGCGGAGCAGTTGCACGAGAATTTAGGACGGGCAGGCACATGTCCCCGACAGTCACAATGTGTTTCCTACATCAGCACAAATAGGAGCAGAAAAAGATGAAAGATTCTCACCACTACGTGAAATCTCCGCCGCGATGGTTCAAATTTTAGGAAACCCGCCAGTTGAGATTAGCATGACCACAGTTCACAGACACGAGTCCGTATGTCTGTTGAATTACCCACGGTCCCTACTCGGATGAGAGATTACTCGGGGGCTCCCTGAGCCACTCGGGATGGGCTCGATCCCCCGACTAGGTGATCTAGATGACCAGGAGCCTGAGTGGACCACTCATCCTACTCGAGGGTCTGCACGACTACGCATGAAAGCACCCAGTCGGAATGCTTTTACCCGTCTACAGTATGCGATGACAATATCCGTATACGAATAAGAGACCTAGGGTTACCCTAAATACCCAGGATGATGTGTACCTTCGAGAGAGACTCTAGGTCGATAAGGAAATCACTGTAGGTATTCAGGACTCCCAAAACAAGGAAGTCAATCCCGAGATTTAAGAAAAACAGAAATCTTCTCGGAGATGAGTCCATATCCACTATGATATGGTATATCCTCTATAAAAAGACCTGTGACCCCATGGAGAAGGCAATCACAATTGCATTGAATCTTGGATAGCCAGAAGCTCAATCTAAAGACTTCCAAGTAAGTAGAAGAGAAGATCCGTCTCGACATCCACATCTGACTATTAATAGATCTAACATAGATTAGCCATACCCTTTTTGTACCTTGTCTCAAGATTAATACAAGACTCACAGAATGTAGGGTTATTATCCTTTGGGAGACCCAAACTTATATATACCCCTTGTCGACGGACGGATTCGTATTGACACTCGATATCTCTACCATACACTCTTTTCTCCATGTATTACGTAAGATTGATGGTTTATCGACCGTCGACACAAACAATGGCCTCACATGCAAATAGTCAAAATAAAAAAAACAAAACAAAACCAAAATCCCTTAATTTGGTAAACCAGATTTATTTTGGTGATCGCTATGAGAAACCAAATTTATTTCGGTGAAACGGTTTTAGGTCTCGATTAACCAATTAGAATGAACTCTTCCATCTGTGGGCCAACTCCAACTCTTTGAGTGCATAGCCCACCAGGGCCTATCTCCGACACTCCGGCACTTACATAGCCCCCTAGGCTAGCCGCCATAACCCAATCCCCAACCCTAGCACCAGTGACGCGGCGTCCTAATCCATCGCAATGGACCGGCGAGGCTGCAGACCGGCAAAGCGAAGACACAATCTATCGTGGCGGACTGCCGAGGTGGCGAGACAATCCATGACAAGATCATATCATATATTTGTGTTCATGTCTGAGACGATGAGACCATTATGTGCTAGTGTTATCGTTTTATAGTTAGCTATTAATCGTAATGCACTTATGTTGTCAAGTCTCAAGTTTTATGCCAGATTGTCGAGGAAATTCCTACTGTTATGGTGTGTTTTGCACTAAATTCCTGCTAAATTTTTTTTGTTATGCACTTGTAAATTTCGGCTGAAACCGAAACCGAAGTCGAACTTTTAGTTAAAGAATTTCTGGTTTCCTGAATTGCAGTCGCTATTTTGGTGGACATTTTTTTAAAACCGAATTATTAAAATACCGGAAAATCAAAACTTAAAACCGATGTCCACCCTGAGCAAATAGCAACGGGTGTTTCTCTACACTTCAGCCTCTCCATTACTCGAATTGCCCTCAACATGCATAACCAGACGAGCCAAACTCGCGTCCCTGAAACGTCATCATCCCCATGGGTTGTACTTGCCTAGAAAAGGATTCTCCATATGGCCACATTAAACCAATTAGCTGCAGTTAACTGTATGCAGCTCTGAGCCTCCTGCTAGGCTGCTAGAAAGATACGGAGTTATGCACAACTATTTAACTTGAACGTACTTCTGTCACTCGATGCATCTACGGCACAGTTTTAAGAGCATACACAATGGTCACCACATAGATCGGCTCTACTCTACTATTCTTTATTTTTAGAAACGTAGCTCTCGAGTGGCAGGAGCTTCGTATTTCAATATAGAAGAAAAAAATTCGTCAGTTAATCGACTCTATCCTTGTATCACCTAGAATTGCTTACTGTGCGCACATCAAAGCTACGTCAAACGACCCAATAACATCAGGTTGTTAACTTGTAACCAAACAGACCTCATTTGCTACTCAGACAACTGCAACAACCTGAACACATGTTTGCGCAAAGATCTTCATACGAGAACAGACCCAACCTTGGAGGCACAGGTGAGGCGATCTCCACTCTACAACGGAGATGTTGGGCACCAGCTTCTGCTCCTTGATCTCTCTCATCGGGTTTGACTGCTGCTTCTTCAATGCCTGCGAGAGAACATATGGACACACCGGCGCGCATAGAGGTTAGCATCGTGGGAATTTTGGAGCATAAGACTGGGAAGACGGAACCTGACCATGTAGAAGGTGACGAGCGTGACGGGGTCTTGTGCATCAACGGTAGGTAGAGAGGAGAGGAGAGGAGAGGATGCGGAAGGAGGCGAGAGGTGATGGGACAGTCAACACGTTCGTTTGGGCCATATCCTTGAGCAAAAATGGGTTCCCTATGTTGGCCCAATAAAGGAATTTAGGCTCTAGTGCCCGAACCCAATCGTTAGTACGCCTGCGTCAAAACTAGCTTGGCCCAATCAAATCGAGGCTAGGACTTTGCAGCAAAATGGTGCAATGCATGCGTAACACGTGGCCAATTCTAATCGAGCATCCTAACCCACGTCTCATTAGGGCTTCTTCTCTAATAAGTTGACGGTGGCAAAAGAGGGGAAGATCTGTGGCTCTAGAGGGTCATCACCAGCCATGAGAGGAAAGATGGGAACGGCAAACGAGGCAGGAACTCACATTGAGAAGAGCAGTGTGGCCAGGTGATGGAGGAGAAAGAAAGAATATGCGAGGCTTGGTCGCGGCTAAGGAGGATGAGAAGGTGAGGATTTGCAAAGAAGAACAAGGACAAATAAGAAAGAAATGAGCCGGCCCAAAAATTTATGAGAGATCCGGAAATATAAAGGCCTAGCTAGGAGAATGGCCCAGCCAAACCCAACACTAACTTGGGCTGGCATAAGAGTGGCACATGGCAGCGCTTGGACTGGTTCTACCCCAGTCCAGCAGCATGAATGGATTAGGCTCCAGCTCCAGACGATTCGTGTTTCGGCTCAACAGAAGCTGATGTTCATGTTGATCTAAGAAAAGGTGATGTTCATGTATCTCTGAAGGGTGATGTTAAATGTTTGTGTAGGAGACTAGGAGGTATTCCCTCCCAGATGCCAACACGACAGTCATACGAGTAATGGCAGATGATATGCACGTCAATCTTTTGTTTTTCGGGAGAATAGAGATATTATTGATCAAAGAGTTTGGGTTACATCCACGTCAATCTTCGTCAGGCCCAGTCAGCAAATCCCCAGCTCGCATACCAAAATCACAACAGAAAAGAAAACACTTCAATCATACGGACCAGCTCAATCATGCACCACTAAGTTTCCCTGCATTCTTAGGGCCTTTTGATTTAAAAGATTTTAAAAAATCAAAGGATTTGAGTTTTAGGAATTTTTCTATGTGGGTTGTTTGATTCATAAGATTGCAAACATTAAAACAATTTGCACTAGATTTTATAGGAAATTTTCTACTGAGTTTAATCAAACATCATTTTAATCCTTAGTATTCAAGATGACATGACACCAATCTTATATATTTTTTATATTTTTATATTTTAAGAATCCTACAAGTTAAAGAACAGTTGACCTGATTTGTCTCACATGTATCGACGTCTTCAAGCAAGAAAGGGCCCATCATTACGAATGCCCAGCCATTTTTTAATCAGTGGGGAATGGGTCGCTGGAGACTTGAGTGATAGGGGTCGTCGTAAACAATGTTGCAGCAGCCCAATTGGGAGCAATACTTCGTATAAAAGGGTGGGGATCATGCTTGGAATAACTTAATCTGCCGGCTGGAAATAAGAAAGGAGTGGGAGAAGACAACCTATGGTCGCGTCCAGCGCTATGCTGATAAGGCAGCGAGGGCATCTCGTTGCATGTTTCAGGAATTCATTCACGGCCACAGAAAGAGAATAATATCTCAATTTCCTTTTCTTGAGTTGCCAGACAATATGCATATGCTGTACAGATGACCAAATTAGGTGCACTGCAGCATCTCGTTCATCTCATCGAACTCAGTAAATAAAGTTTTAGGGGCTCAATAAATATACTAAATAGCAAGAGTTGTCTTAAATCCTAGATAGTAATATTGATCATCCATGCTTCCATATTTCTCAAGGATTATTGATTTCCAACTTTTCTAAAAGAAATTTAAATCTCAATTGCTTCTCTAAGCACGTGGATCAATATTTTACCATAATCCATTGCTGCAGATGGGCCCATCACAGACGGTCAAAACCATCATCTGAGACGAATTCCTAACTCGTCTATGTGGAAGGGTCTGTAATGACTCATGTCATCATAGGCGGATAAGCATACCCATCTTTGATGATACCACATCACAGATTGGTCGTAGTTTTGAATCGTTTGTGATAAGGTCATCACAGAAGGTTCAATTATTTAAACCGTCTGTGATGTGTTATCATCACAAACAAGTGGTGGTAGTCACCCGTCTGTGATGAACATAGCATCACAGACGGTTGGCCACGCTCACCCAACTGTGATGTTATTTTTAAGGGGCAAGATTTATCCTTTTTTAGGCTAGCCTTAGGAATATATCACACAACATAATTCACACAATTAGCATATCCAAATCATAAATAAACTCAAATTATATAGACATGGAACTAAATATTGAACAACTAATGGTTACTAGAAGTTTGCATAGAAATGGGTACGCTATTACAAATTGGTCAAAAAATTTGAACGATATATACTACACTGAACTATTGCCCTATATCTCCACCATAGTACTCGCCGTCGGGGTTTGTGATATGATTATTGATGAAGAAAACAAAAATCTCTCAGATCTGCTTTAGTATGGATCATCGAGACGACTCTTGTTGTCGATCGTCTAACCCGATCGCTAACAGAGATTGATTTCTTAAAATCATGCATATACAGATTGACAAATATGAAAGAATCGGTCGTATTGAATCACAAACCTTCAATTCTGTTTTTTGGGTGATGAAAACTCGTCACCATCTCCATGCGGTAGCAAACATAGAATCCACATGTCTTGGTTCTTTGTACCTGCTATTTGCACTGAAATAAAAAAAGTCTTAGCATGAGAGGCATTAATGACACCGATAAGTGCTATACTAACATAGTAGCGGAGATACCTGAAAGTTAAATTTGTGTTGCAACTTGGAACCTTTGACTCTCCATCCACGAGCAACGTACTCAATGAACATCTTGGATAGGCTTGAAGTTGTGAGTACGACTTACTAAGGAATTAAGGTGACGATGAGTAGTACAAAACTACTGTATACAACAATAGTATCCATACACGAATATAGATAGGCCTAGGGGTACCTTAATTACCTAGGAATATGTATACCGCAGAGAAGGACTCTAAGTCGATAAGGAAACCACTCGTAGGTATCCGAGACTCCTTAAACTAGGTAGTCAATCCCGATATTTAAGGATGATGTAGTCCTACTCGGAGATGAGTCCATATCCCTTACGATACGGTACATCCTCTATAAAAGGATCCCGAAGGCGCTGACAAGCTCACAGTGATCGTAGGAGAGAGTTATTCTAGGATCGCTGGATTGCAAGAGCTCAGCTTTGGATAGCCAGAAGCACAACCAGAAGACTTCTGAGCAAGTAGAAGGGAAGGTCAACCTTGACAACCACCTCCAACAGGTTGTAGATCCCATCTAGGACTAGACACTCCCTATTACCTTGTCTCGAGATCAATATAAACCAGCATGACGTAGGGTTGTTATCCTAGGGAGGCCCGAACCTGTATAAACTTCTTGCATCAACGATCATATTTGTGTCAGCTTCCGGATACGATCCCTTACTCTCTTTTCTCCACGTATTACGTAACATCAGTGGTTTACAGATCGTCGACACAAGTATAACACCTTGTTTCATTTTGGTATAAGGACTACCAAAACCTAATGAAAGGGATATGTCATCATAGTCATTAAACATACTATATTCTTGTAAATTTTGAAAATAACTAATTAAGCATGGCAAATAGTGCAACACTTACCCCGGATTGTAAGCAAATATGATATATTTCTTTTCCTTTTGAGCCATCAACGTCTGTGTGACGTATTAAAAAACCAAAGCTTTGTTCTCAGTGATGGCTCTTTGTGTCACCCTAGCGGGGTCAAGGAAACCGGTCAGTTCCTTCTTCAGTTGGGCTTCACTATACATGTATCTATATAAAATGAAGGACGATATTATCTATTATGTATATATATCGTGATTGATTGAGTAGACTTACAATGTCTAGCATCTCAGAAGGTTCATTTCGAAGGCATCGAGGGTAAAGAGCTCAAACAAGCCCTGGAAGTATATATAGAAGTAGCCATCGAGTTCCTAATGAAATAAGTGCTCTTGAACTTGACAGAGATAAATTTCGGCTTTTCTTTTCCTGGCTGAAGATTGTTGGTCTTTTGCATATACCACTCATGCAATCTCTAACAAGCTGTTGACAAATTTTCAATTTCATTCTCCAGAAAAAATGGATCTCCATTATTGAATTGATGTGCCAAAGACATCATGGAGAGATCATCAACATTGGTCCGGAACCTGAGAGATGGTGGCTTCGCATTCTTACCACCCTTGGCACTACTTTTGTCGCTCTTGTCTCCTTTACTTTTCTTGCTAGCATATCGGTGCTTCATCGGAAAAGGCTTTTCACGCATTACTAGCTCAGCCATCCTTGGCTCAAGAATGGCCAAGATGTCAGCCTTCTTCGGTGGCACTGCTGTGATGACTCATCTCAGAAGTTTCAGAAACCACCTGTCTATGATGTCATCTCATATCATAGACGGGTTATGACTCATCACAGATAATCTGACTGAAACCCGCCTGTGATGTGGGCTGACAACACAAACAGGTCATGTTTTGACCCGTCTGTGATGACTCATCTTAGATGGTTCAGAAAGTACCCGTCTGAGATGATTTATCATCCTAGATCTTATGGTTTGGTGACAAGTATTGTGGAACCATATAAGATGAGGTTTTCAGGATAAGCATTCCAATAGTAATGATCATCCCTACTTCTCTTTATGTATGACCTACAGACTAAAAATTATAGTAAAGTATTGCTTAAATTGAACAGTCTCTAGATTACAAATTTAGCCTCCATGATGTACAATTTAAGGTGACTGGGGTTTATGAAAATTTCAAGCAACTGTAAATTAGCAAAATCAATTTTCTTATGGAACCATCTATGGACAAGTTGCTAGAATTCTATTTTGTTTTGGTCACTTTTTCTACCTTTAGATTAGATTTCAAGGGTCCAGATTTCATCTCTCTAACTTATAATCCTCCAATCCCAGCCTGCCCTAACCCTAATCCCGTCGCCTCGTCCACTCACCTACCTGCCGCTGCCACCTGCCACCTTCTCAGACTTATAGGCGCTGCCTAGGGCACCAGGGAGCCCGCTCTGTCTAGCACCTCTCCTGCCCACTTCCTCCTCCTCCTCCTTCCCCACCATCTCCCCACACCCTATGTGCTCTCACAACGCCGCCAACTCCACCATTGCCGCTCATGTCTTTAGATCCGCCTCTACTACCCCCACCGTGCTAACCATAGGGGCTCATCGTTGTGCGCTTGCTCCTGCTCGTTAACGCGCCATCCGGCAGCAGCCCACTGGTCGCCCTCCCGTTCCATGGACGGCACTGCTGCCTCACCGCACCACCTCCACTACAAGTCCATTGTTGCACCCAACCATCCCTCTAAGCCCAGGGAGACATCAGTGAACCCACCTTGAACCCATCACCTCTAAACCCTAAACCTAACAAGGCGAGATTATGATGTGTCGGAGAGGAAGGAAAAGTGGGGAGTGGCCAAGATGTTAATTAGTTGTTGTTTGGCACAATTATAATGTATTGCTAATCGTTTGTAATCAGTTTGACACGTAGGATACTTCTAAGGTTTGGTGCAAAAAGGATTTGGCACGTAGGACCATCCAGTCATAGTTGGGAGCTGACTATAGCGCACCTACAGGCTACAGAAATATCTGTTGCGTGCATTGCAGTTCACATGTGACATGTGTGACCTGAATATTCTAGGCCTCCAGGAACACGTGCTAACCACTCCCTAATAAACAGACACATCGTACCAATGTACACTCCATCGCACATAATTAACCTCCATGAAAGTGAATCTTGTGGAGGATGTGAAAGCATCGGAGGTAACATGGAATCATTTTGCTCAACAGTTCCTGGATTCGACACACCTTTCCCCTCGCTACAGTGAAAAAAGGCGTCTAGCAGGCCACTAGTCAAATTCCCCAGCAGGCCTGGAGTTCACTCGGAATTTATGATACGCCTCCCAGCAGGCCACTAGCCGACTTCCCCAACAGGAAAACACGGGTATCACCGAGACTAACGCCACAATTAGCTCAAACCTAACCTTTTCAGGTACTTCGGGAGTCCATCAAGGTCTTTCGACAGCTGACTCGGAGGCGCGCGCAGCTCGCCCTCTAGTCAGCGCATGCATCAAGACCCTGAAGCACTCGGGGGCTACTGACGGCGGGATCCCCAAGGGATAGGCCCAAGACAAGGAGTCGGCCCAACAAACTCGGGATGGCCCAAATCCACGGCAGGAGGCCCACTCGGCCGAATGTAGCCCACGATCCACTCGGAAGTAACGGCCGGGTGCCATTAAGTCCAGGCGTTACAATGGCATAAAGTCGGACGTTATCAAGATGCAATAAGTGCAGTTAAGGCGCCAACCAAGTGTGGCGTTACCACGACTCGGCCGACTCGGCAGCTGTAAAACCTACGCCTTGCCGGGTCTATATAAGGCAAGGCCAGGGCACCTGTGTGAGGGGCTGAAACATCGACATTTTGTTTAGAGCATAGGAGAAAGAACTCCACCCCTATTGTACTCAAAACTTCTCTCACGCGAGGCTTGATAAACAATCCAGCAGGTGTAGGGTATTACCTCTTCCATAGAGGGCCTGAACCTGGGTAAATCTCTCGTATGAACCCTCCTTGGATCATCCTCTTGAGCCCCCCAAATCCTACAAGAAATGTATACCGTTGCGAAATTCCCGTGACAGTTGGCGCACCAGATAGGGGAGGCGCATGCTGGTGCTGCGATCCAGGCGGGATCTTCTCCGATCACCGGCAGCAGGCTCGTGTTCGGCCACGTGGTACAGCACCTTGCCTCCGCCGCATTTCCAAGAGGTGCGACGCTCTCCTTCGGGAGCATGCGTTTCTTGGCCGACGATTTCGGTCAGCTTCGCCTTCAGGATCTGGTTCCTTGCCCGGCGGTGGAGCCGGCACCCAAGCACTCCTTGGGGACCTCACATGACGGCAAGGAGTCTTCCCAGTTCGTCGGCATGATCGGCTCCGACTCACTCCTGCCCATCCTGGATTCTGCATCCGACGGGTACAAGAGTTCACATAGCCATGCCTCCACGGCCGAAGTGTACATGGTCACGCCCAGTACCGCCGACACCACAGGCACGTTAGGTGCAACGGCCAGAGCAATGGATGAGCTTTTACGCACGCTAATTACTGGCCAGTCGGAGGTAGAAAGGGCCATCGAAGCTTCTCGTCAGGCCATCCTGGCGGAGCGGGATCGCGTCGACCAAGAGAGAGCAGCGCTCGAGGCGCGTGAACATGAATATGGTGGAGCCCTGGCTCGCGGGTCCCGCCAACATCCACGCCGCGCCGCGTCATCGCCTGCTCGGAGGGGCCACGACGTCCGCAACTCTCTCTTGGCTTGAGAGCAGGATGGCGTCCCGGTCTATCAAACTCCGGTGCAGAACCTCATTGCAGCTGCCGCGCTGGGCAATTCGCTTTCCGCCACTGGTAGATGGCCCTGTGGCGGAGACCTACCGCCGAGTCGTCACCCTGATGAAGACGGCGGTGGAACAACAAAATGAGGCTACTTCGACGTGTGAACGGCTGGATTCCAGGTCCGCGCAAAGTCATCCCTCCGCGGCTCCGAGTCGCCCAGTCACCATAGGCTCGTCACAGCCGAGTCGCTCCACGAACCGGTGCCCTGATGCCCGCCAAGAGATCAACCGACTCCAGGCGGAGCGGCGCCGAGCCGACTCCCCCCAAGCCCGGGCAAACAATGCCCGCGACGTGCGGGACGACATTGAAGGGCTTCGGGCGGCTAGGATGCGGGCTGAGCATCGGGGCGGCGAGGTTAACCAGCTGGGCAGCTCGGCCTCCACCGGTCCGCTATGCTTTAGCCGGCGGATCTCCGCTCGAGCCATTTCCGGACCGTTTTCGGATCACCAACGGAGTCGACAAGTACGACGGCTCCGTCAAGCTGGCGACTTGGCTCGCCGACTACTTGGTGGCATGCAACATCGGCGGTGGCAACAAGCGCGTCGCCCTCCATAGCCTTCCCTTGATGCTCAAAGGCTCAGCGCGGGCATGGCTTAACAGCCTGCCCGAAGACAGTATCTATGACTGGAAGGACCTCCAAGAGGCCTTCATCAAGAATTTTGAGGGCACATACAAACAGCCTGGGAATGCGCAGGACCTCTGGCTCTACGTTCAGGAGAAGGGAGAGTCAGTCCGAGACTACATTCAGCGCTGGACTCGGCTCCGCAATTCCATCGAGGACGTCACTGAGACACAGGCCATTCAGGCTTTTTCTCAAGGAGTCAAATATGAGCTCCTGAAGCATAAGTTGGCCAGGTCTAATATTCAGACCATGGGCCGACGCATGGAAGTCGCCAGCAAGTATGCGACTGGTGAGGAGGCTATGCGTTATGAGGACAAGGCAAGTCAAAAGCCGAGTCCTCAGATCGCAAGGTACGCGCCGACTCGAGTCGGAAGCGCGGCGAAAATCGCCCTCAGAAACGCAAAGCTGGCGGCGGAGATGGAGTTAGCGGGGCCAACTTGGTCGCGGCTACTGAACGCGACACCCAGTGCGGTGATGGCGGCCGGAAGAAGGAGCACCCTTGGCAGCAACGCAAGGCACCAAGGCTCACCTTCGAGGAAATCCTCGACAAACCCTGCTCTTTCCATAGCACCCCCGACTACCAGGCGGGTCACTCGACCAGGGAGTGCAGCTTCTTAAAGCGCCTTCGGGAAGAGAAGCAAGCCGCTCCTGACGTCGGCGGTGAAGGTGGCCCTCCTGCGAGTGGTGGCACGCCGCAATACCCTCCGCAGAAGGACGTCCTCATGATTTTCTAGGGAACCGACTCCAAAAGGAATCGGAAGCTGCGGCACCGCAAAGTGAACACGACCGTGCCTGCAGTTCCCCAGTGGCTGGATTGGTCTGAGGTACCAGTAGGCTTCGACCGACTCAACCACCCGGATCGCGTCCCGCATCCGGGCAAGCATCCTCTAGTGGTGGATCCGCAGGTCGGTGGTTTCAAGCTCCGCAAGGTCCTCATGGATGGCGGCAGCAGCATCAACATCATCTTCATGGATACCTTGAAGAAGATGCAGATCCCGGAGTCCCAGCTCTATTCCAGCAGTACCACTTTTCACGGGATAGTGCCAGGGAAGTGCTCAACCGCTGGGCCAGGTTTCCCTGGAGGTTGTGTTCGGTGAGCCGAACAACTTTCGGGTCGAAACCCTGGCCTTCGAAGTTGTTGACTTCAAGACGCCTACCATGCCATCTTCGGCCGCCCGGCTTACGCCAAATTCATGGCTAGGCCGTGCTACGTCTATCTCAAGCTGAAGATGCTGGGTCCCAAGGGGGTCATCACCGTCACTGGCGACTTCGAGCGCTCCAATGAGTGCGACATCGCCAGTGCAGACATAGCCGAGTCCCTGATCGCGGCTGAGGAGCTGGAAGGCATCAAGAGGTCTATTGACCTCGAGCAGGCTCCACCAAGCAAAAGGCGGCAACCGATTCCGCCTTCCAGTCAGCCAGGGACACCAAGGGTGTCCAGGTCCACCCTGATGACCCGTCCAAGACGGTCCAAATCGGGTCTGACCTCGAGGCCAAATAGGAAGGCGTGCTCGTCGACTTCCTTCGTGAGAATTGGAACATCTTTGCATGGAAGTCAGCTGACATGCCCGGGGTTCCAAGGAAGTTCGCCGAGCACTCCCTCAACATCGCCAAAGAGGCAAAGCCGGTCAAGCAGTCCCTCCACCGCTTCGCCGAAGACAGGCGCAAAGCCATCGGAGAAGAGATAGCCCAACTCCTGGCGACCGGGTTCATCAAAGAGGTTCTTCACCCGGACTGGTTAGCAAATCCAGTCCTGGTTCTTAAGAAGAACAAGACTTGGCGAATGTGTATAGATTACACCTCACTAAACAAGGCTTGCCCCAAGGACCCGTTCGCACTACCTCGTATTGATCAGGTAGTCGACTCCACGGCCGGGTGTGAGCGTTTGCGTTTTCTGGATGCCTATTCAGGCTACCACCAGATAAAAATAAAGAGTCAAATCAAATAAAAACTTCTTTCATTACCCTATTTGGGGCTTATTGTTATATCACTATGCCTTTTGGTTTGAAAAATACTGGAGCTACGTATCAGCGATGTATGCAGAAGTGTTTGTATGACCAGATAGGTAGGAATGTCCAAGCTTATGTTGACGACATCGTAGTGAAGACAAAAAAGAGCGCGGATCTCTTGACCGACTTGGCCGAAACTTTCGCCAATATCAGGAGATTCGACATGAAGCTTAACCTGGAGAAGTGCGTCTTCGGAGTTCCTTCGGGCAAGTTGCTCGGTTTCATCATTTCCGAACGAGGAATCGAGGCAAATCCGAACAAGCTTGATGCCATCCTCAAGATGGGCAAACCGAAGGACCTGAAGGCTGTCCAATGTCTAACCGGATGTGTGGCCGCATTAAGTCAGTTTATTTCCCGACTCGGTGAGAAGGCTTTGCCTTTTTACCGACTCCTCAAGAAATCCGACTCCTTTGAGTGGACCAACGAAGCCTAGAAAACCTTCGACGACCTCAAGTGCCTGTTGTCTACACCTCCAGTTCTCGCTGCACCGATGGAAGGAGAGCCCCTGCTGCTCTACATTGCAGCCACCAATCAGGTGGTCAGTGTTGTCCTGGTGGTGGAACGAACGAAAGAGGGCCAGGCGCAGAAAGTACAGCGACCTGTCTACTATGTCAGCGAAGTCCTCTCCGAGTCAAAGTAGCGCTACCCGCACTACCAGAAGCTCGTCGATGGCGTCTTCATGGCGGCGTGGAAGTTGATACACTACTTCCAAGCCCACTCGGTTGTCGTGGTCTGCACCACGCCCCTTTTGTAGACATTATCAACAACAGGGACGCCACGGGCCATGTCGCTAAGTGGGCGATCGAGCTCATGCCTCACGACATCAACTACAAGCCCCGCAAGGCTATCAAGTCTCAGGCTCTTACCGACTTCATCGTCGAATGGACTGAGACCCAGTCCCTCCCGCCCCAAGCGCACTCGAAGCACTGGGTCATGTACTTCGATGGCTCAAAGATGCTCGCGGCACGGGGTGGAGTTGTCCTCATCTCCCCCAAAGGCAACAAGCTGCATTACGTGCTGCAAATCCACTTTGCCGCATCCAACAATGTTGCGGAGTATGAGGCGCTGCTACATGGCCTGCGCATCGTAGTTTCACTCGGCATCCGTCGACTCCTCTGTCGCGGAGACTCGGATCTGGTGGTGCTGCAGGTGATGAAGATGTGGGACGCCAAGGACCCCGTCATGGCCGCATATTGTGCCACCGTGCATCGACTCGAAGGCCATTTCGAAGGCCTTGAGCTTCACCATGTTCGCCGGGCCGACAATGAAGCAGCCGACTCCCTCGCCAGGATTGGTTCCGCTCATGAAAAGGTACCACCCAGAGTTTTTCTTCAGCAACTACTTCAACCTTTCGTCAAGATGGAATCGGCAACCGCGTCATCTGAGGTTGAACCTCAAGACCCTGGACTGGCCCACCCGGCCCAGGGAGGCGTCCTGGCGGTCATCCCGCTATGGACCCAGCCGTTCCTCGCTTACCTTTTGCGCAAGGAGCTCCCCGAGAATCCGACTGAGGTGCGTCGTATTGCGCACCACGCTCGTGCGTACACCATCATCAACGGCGAGCTCTAGAAGCGCAGCACCACTGGAGTTTTCCAGCGATGCCTCTCGCCGGAAGAAGGTAGAGCAGTACTCGAGGAAATCCACTTGGGAACATATGGCCACCACGCTTCATCACGAGCACTCGTTACCAAGGCTTTCCGTCAAGGTTTCTTCTGGCTCACGGCTCATGCTGATGCAGAGGAACTCATTCGCACATGCGAAGGCTGTCAGAGGTACGCCCGCCAATCACATATGCCGGCTACCGCCCTCAAGACTATCCCCATCACATGGCCCTTTGCCGTGTGGGGGCTCGACATGGTGGGCCCGCTCAAGACAGCGCGAGGGGGATTCACTCACCTCCTCGTAGCAGTGGACAAATTCACCAAGTGAATTGAGGCCAAGCCCATCATGAAACTCGATGGTCTGACTACCGTCAACTTCATGAAGGGGGTTATCTTCCGATTCGGCATCCCCCACAGCATCATCACCGATAATGGCAAGAACTTCACCGCTGAAGTCTTTCGCCAGTTCTGCCGGGACCATGGCATCTGACTCGACTACACCTCGGTGGCCCATCCGCAGTCCAACGGGCAAGTTGAGCACTCCAATACGCTCATCCTCCAAGGCATCAAGCCCCGGCTGCTGATTCCTCTACAAAGGACTGCCGGCTGCTGGATCGACGAGCTCCCTTATGTCCTCTGGAGTTTAAGGACTACTCCAAACTGGTCGATTGGCTACACGCCTTTCTTCATGGTCTACGGAGCTGAAGTTGTCTTGCCGAGTGACATCCTCCATGACTCCCCGCAAGTCGCAGCATATGTGGAAGGGGATGCCGAGTTGGCAAGGCAGGACGACCTTGATCTCCTAGAGGAAGCGCGAGAACTCGCTCTCTCACGTTCGGCCATATATCAGCAAAACTTGTGCCGCTATCATAGCCGCCAAGTCCGGGGCCGAGTCTTCAATAAAGGGGATTTGGTCCTCCAACTCATTCAAGACAAGGCGGGCATGCACAAGCTTTCCCCGCCTTGGGATGGGCCGTTCATCATCCACCAAGTGTTGCACAACGGCGCCTACCGACTGGAGGACCTGGCATCAGGAGCAGTCACCGAAAGGACCTGGAACGTTGCTCAGCTGCGTCCTTTCTTCACTTGAACTTTGTACTTTCAACAGTTTATTGCTTGATCATAAATAAAACCTGTTTCTCTCGAGCGGCACTCGGGAAACACATTTTTTCCACAATTTTAAGTTGGAAACATTTTGTTTATGATTTTGCCTTTCAACTAACTGTGTTCCCTTGGGCAACCCCCGGGGGCTACATTCAATAACCGAGTGGCTTGACTCTCCCCGGGCAACCCCCCGGGGGCTACCTCAACCCACTGGGTGTTGTTAATCGATGCAAGTTATTTTGAATTTTCTAACTTTGTTTCCCCGCAAACGTCTAAGTAAACGTGTACGGTACCTAAGGCCCACTCTTCGTCTCCAACTACAGTCGCAACCCGGCTGTCCGGTTGGCAAGAGCAAAAGCTGAAGGTTGGCCTGCACGCGAAAGGACTCGACGTAGAAACAAACTCAGACGAGCAAAACAACTTAACACTTCATTGCAAAATAACGTAGTTTTTACAGCATTCCCACTCGGCATACGGAGCTCTAATACAAAATAATTTTATTCTTCCGGAGTCGCCTCCACGCGCTCCTCTAGGTCAGTAAATTCAGCTATCCGCCTGGCGGCGCAGTGAACTCAGGGGAGCAGCTTCAACGGATCAACCGGCTCGACCTCTGCATCGAGTGGAGCTCCGGCGGAAATCTCGTCGACATCCGCGTCAGGATGGTGTGCCAGCACCATCGCCAGCGCCATGCCGGCTCCGGAGCGGGCCGCCGATTCCTTCCACTTCTCCACCTCCGCCGAGCCTTGCGAAAGCTTGTCGGCAAGGGCGAAGATGCTGGAGCCCGTTTCTTCGTTGGGCCGTAGCGTGGTGCAGAGGCTCTGCGCAGCCGACTTCACACTCTGTACGAGGCTCTTCACTTGGAGGAGTCGGTCCTCCACAGTGACGACGCAACTGGACATTAGCTCAGGCGTCCAGAATGCCTCGAGAGCCGCCTCAGCCGGGTTCACCAGCGCTCGGAGTCGGAGCGCCGCTTTCCTCGCCTCCTCCTCCAGTTCTGGGCAAGTGTCTGGGTACGAATAATTAAAAGGAAACTAACAAGGAAATGTGTGGAGGAAGATGGCAAGGGACTCGGAGGCTTACCTAGCAGAGTCTCGTTGGCTTTCTTGGGGTGCCCTATGAGCTCCGCCTCGCGCTTCTCCCACTCGACGATGGCCGCCGCTTGCCGGTTCTGCGAGTCGGTCATCTGCGAGTAGAGGCCGTCGACCTGCCCCTGGAGCTCGCGGTTCATGGCCTTCAGCTTTTCGTACTGCTCCGCCATCTGCTGGTGCTCTGATCGTAGCAAGGCGGCGGTCTTCATATCCTCGCGAGCCTTCTTCAGCTCGTTGTGATACTCGGCCACCTTGGCGTCGAGCATCTCTTTCGCCCTCTCCATCGAGATGGAGGCCTTCAATTTATCTCGAAGGCAGGCGTTTTTGGCCTCGGCATCTGCCGACTCAAAAGGATTACAATCAACAAAATTTCAAAGGCAAACGGCTACTATGATTCGGATACTTACTCCCTGCGGTAGCGAGCTTCTCTTCGAGTTACCGAGTCCAGGTCCTTTCATCAGCCAGCGCCTTTTCAAGGGAGGCGTTCTTCTCCATGAGGGCCTGGCTGCTTCCGCCGAGCCGGACCATTGCCTGAGCAAGAGGAAGATCCGAGTCAGTGAGACCCGAGTTAATAAGTCTCAAGCTGACTCAAACAGTCGACTCGAGACTCGGGGCTACACCCACTGGTGCACTTGCCGTGCCCCCAGTGTTAAAAATCAAGCGAAGTTTGGAGGCAAAGACTTACCCCGACAGAAGATTCCAAAACCTCGGCCGAGTCAGCCTAGGTTTTGGCCACGTCGGCAAACTCCCTAAGCTTGGAGCTGAGGGCAGCGATGCGGTCAGTGGCCCTTGCGCGGCCGCCAAGTCTTCCATGCTGCAACTCGGCAGTGCAAGCAGCGGCGCGGGAACAAGGCCGCTGGATCGACCGGGTGCCGTTTCTTTCGTCGCAGGCGAGGGGGCCGGCACAAGGGTACGCTCCACCACCGGGGAAGACTTGGTGGTGAGCTGGCCCTTGGCCCTGTCTACCGGTTCTGAGGAGTCGGTGCCGGCCACGGCCGCCGGCTCCGTTGTCGCTTCACAAGCGGGAGACGACGGGGGCTGCGGGTCGTCAGCCGGCAGCTGGCCCGGCACCCACGCTCGGCTCCGGCACCTCCGCCACGGGCGCAACAGGCATTGGCGCGCTGGGCGCAGCCGCAGCCGGAGGCATGGTTGACTCGGCTCCCGCGCCCGACTCCAGTGCCACCGCCACGGGCGCGGTGGGCGTCCAAGCGCTGGGCGCAGTCGCAGTTGGAGTTGGGGAAGCCGACTCCGACTGCGGGTTTGGAGTCGGTCCCGTGGACGCGCCGGGCTGGAAGCCTCCTTTGTCGGAGAGCTTCCTTCGAACTCTACAATATTGAAGACCCAAACCGATTTCAGTGAACCGCCTTCTTCTTCGGCAAAATAAAAGGAGGTGTACCTAGTAGTCGTGGAGACCATTTTCTTCTTCAGCTTCCCCAGGGCGGGCGGACCCCCAGAGGAGCTGGCAGATGCCGACTAGGGCACAGTCAGTTTGGCGGCGGAAGCGGCAGCTTGAACCGCGGGGCTGGCGGGTTCGGCCCGCGCCCGCTTAGCGGCCGACTCCGCCTGAGCCGACTCCACCTTAGTCTGCGAGGCCCCGGAGCTAGAGGCGTCATCCGTTTGCCTCCGTTTGAAAGTCAGAGGGGCCTCCTCAGATTCATCTCCCGAGTCGGCCGGACCTTGCCCGCGCTCCGGGTCCCCGCCCTCGGGGGCTTCTTCGTCGACCTCCACGTCGTCCAAAGCCTCCGGAGCCGGGTTTTGCTCGGGGAGGGGCGGCATGGAGTTCAAATTAAGCAGAGTCTGCAACGACAAGGACTCAGTTTCAGAAGAAATAAAGGAACAAAAATGCAAAGAATTAGACTCGGAAGATGAAATACTTACAGTAGGCGGGGGATTGGCGGTAGAGTAGGGCACCACATGCGGTGCCCTGGTGAGACTGGATCGCTCCTTGGTCAGGTTCTTTAGGAGTTCCATGAAGTGCCGGTCTGAAAGCTCACTTGCCGACACCCTTGTCGAGTCGGACGCACCCGAGTACTCCCACATCGGATGCGCCCTAGCCTGCAGCGGTTGGATCCGCTGACTCAACCAGGTAACAATGCGGTCGACTCCAGTAAGCCCCTTGTTCTGGAGCCGCTGGATCCTCATCGTGAGGCGCTCGCCTCGGGCATCTCCGCGCTGGAAGGCTTGGCGCCCCAGCGCTTTTGCCACGCCGGGGGACTCGCGACGTACTTCGGCAGCCCCTCCTGCGCAGTCGGTGTGCGTTCGTCGGGGCAGTAAAACCAACCGTCTTGCCACTTCCGCACGGTGTCGGGGAGCTGCAGCTTGAAGTACTTCACGCCGGACTTGACTTGGATGCCGGCTCCCTCGCAGATGGAAAGGCGCCCGCCGGCCTTGATTGGCCGTGCCTTCACCACGAAGATCTTCTTCCACAGCCCCCAGTGAGGCCGAGTCCCCAAAAAGCATTCGCACAGCATGATGAAACACGCAATGTGCAGAATGCCATTGGGGTTGAGGTGATGGAGCTGGAGGCCATAGAAGTAGAGCAGCCCCCGCACGAAGTCATGGGGCGAGTAGCGACAAGCCCTGCTCGACGAACGGGAGGAGCAGCACTTGTTCGTGCTCGTGCGGCGCGGGCTCCGACTCCTGGTACGGCGCCCTCCAGTTGCTGATCGCTCGTGGAGGGAGTATGCCCTCGGTGGCAAGACCGGCAAGGGTTTGGTTGGTCACCACCGACGGGACCCAATCGCCTTTCTTCCAATCGTCGGGGAGCGTGGCGGTGGAGGTGGATCCAGAGTCGCTCTTCTTGCCTTTGGAGACGCACGACATGATCGAGAAGCGGTGGCGGATCGAGTGCTGTTCCTTGGAAAGAGAAGAAAAGAAGCAACGCACGGCGATGGAACTCCGGAAGCTTGGGTCGATGTGCGCGAGGAAGATGAAGAGCAGATGGGAACTGCTCTCCCCAGCGTCCGCTTTTATAGAGGAGGAAGGCGAACCATCGTGGGAAGGATGCTATACGTGGCAGCAAACCGCCACGGCAACTGCCGTCCCGCGCGCGCGCGCCCCCGGGATTCGAGGCGCATTTTTCATTGCGGCTCGTCGTCCCAAGCATTCCGGCCAGTGTGCACAACGTCAGCGGCCATCCCGCGCACCCCATGTGCGTGACTCGAGGTGCAATCATAACGAGCCATCGTTTCAAATGTCCCGCGCAGTCACCGCAGCGGCAGCGGATGTCTCGCGCGCGCCCCGCGCAAGGCCCGAGGCGAAATCATCGCGCTGCAGCACCCCAGGCGTTCTGTCCAACCAACTGCGCGCAATAAATACTGGTGTGACGTCGTGCGCAGTCGTGACATCTTCGTGTTTCCGCGAGCCAGTTTTGACCGGGTTTGACGCGACCAGGTCGTTGAACCAAGCTTTGGAGTCGGCTCTGCCTGCTGAGTCATAGCACAAAGGATGAGCCAGCTCCACCAAGCAATCCCGAGGAACACCGACTGTACCACTCGGGAGCAGACCAGCTCTGCAAATGGGTGTTGTCGTAGCAACGAGGCTAGACAGTGAACTTGTGGCACCCCCGCACGGCTTCGCGGACCTACGAGGATTGCCTGGGAAACTATGTCGCAGAGACACCGCAATCGCGCACGAGGATCGCACGGCGCGAAGACACCCGAACCGGCTAAGTGCCACAAACCAGAGGAGAGGAGGAGCAAATGAGCTTGTATTCAGAAATTGTGGATCCCCCAAATGGAAGGGGTGTCCCTCTATTTATAGGGAAAAAGGAGGGGTAGGGGAGATTACAGGAATGCCCTCAGGCGTTTTACAATTATGCCCCTAGATGTACTAACGCCCCTAGGGGCGCGTAGGTCTTTTCCTTCGAGAATATTCCGGGAATATCCCGGGGGTCCCGCCCGTCATGCACGGACTTGTTGCCGTCACGGTCTCGGCATTGAGCGGTGTTGGTGTCGCGACGAGGCTAGAGTTGTCGCGGAGTCGGCATCGAGCGGCCTTGGCATTACGACGAGGTTGGAGTTGTCGCGGAGTCGGCATTGAGCGGTCTTGGCGTCGCGACGAGGTTGGAGATTCATCGATTTCCCCCAAGTGCGGAAAATGCGTCGAAACCGGGTAGCGCGGGGACCCCTTCCCCAACAGTAGTCCCTCGCCGGTGCGGGCGGTCATTCAGTGCCCGACCGGACCGGCGCACCGATCCTAGCGGGGTCGGCGCGCTGGCCGGACTGACGAGCTCAGGATTGTCGCGACGTTCCAGGGTTTGCGGAATACGAATGGGCGGGATCTTGTGGTAAAGTCGGGGACTTAGCGAAAATCCTTCGAGTCCAATTCGCGGTAAAACCGGGGACTTAATCCACCGGGTCCAATCCGCGGTAAGATTATTTTTTTCTTTTTCTTTCTTTTTCCTTTTCTTCTTCTTCTTTTGCACAATTATCCCCGGGGGGTGCGGGGGGCGGAGCCCCTGCTCGACAAGATTTTTTCTTTTTTCTCTTTTTTTCCTTTCTTTTTTTTCTTTTTTCTTTCTTTTCTCTCCTTTCTTTTCTTTTTTGTTGCCCACGGCTGACGCCCTAACCCTAATGGGCCGTGGCCCATATGAGTACACTAGGACGGTTAGGGGTTGGGGTTAAATGCCCCCCGCCGCCACTGAGCCCCCACCCCCATTCCACTGCCGCCGCATCTCACGGCCCCATCTCCGCGCTGCTGTTTTGTGCTCGGGCAGCGGCCACGCCACCGCTCAAGCCGCCGGGCCCCCGCAACGCCGCCAGCCGCCAGACCGACGCGGCTGCTTGCCGCCCGCTCCAGCAACCCGGCGCGCCGCCGTCGCCTGGGGGGGGCCCGCCGCCGCCGCAGCCGCGTGGGAGCTGCGTCGCTGGACCGAGGCCGCCGTCGCCCAGAGGAGCCGCACCGCCGGGGGGCCCCGTCGCACGGGAGCTACGCCGCCCGTTGTATTATGTCGTGAGGTGTGCGTTGCTTATGTGATGTATGATATGTGATGTATGAGATGCGTAAATGTGTAGAAAAAATGGTAATTATGCTTTTGGCAGATGTATTGTATTTTAGCTTCACGATTTGCCATGACATGTCCGTAGATAAACCGCTACCACCTTGTGCATAAGGGATATGAGCGACGCGTGCTCGTGTGTTGCTGTAGTGTATGCGGGTGTCGTTCTTGCATGTTCTTTTTTTTTGAACATGAGGGGTTATGTGAGCATGTCAGTCAATGCCATGCTTTTATGCGTCACGCTCTCGTTGCTATGCTTGTTTCCCGCCGATGCATCCTCGCTCCGCTACGTTCGCTGTGCTCGTTGCGTATGTGTCCTCCTCGCCATGCCCGTCCCTTTAGCGTGATTGACGGCGTCGCGTTTGTAACTGTCGCAGTGACGCGGTATTCATATATGCTTCAAACGCTAGATACGATGTGTTTCATCAGATGATCTCTCTTGTTTCTTTGGTTCCCCCTTTTCTTTTGCAGGGACTCAGCAGGTTTGATAGCCTTCGCTATTCTCTGACTCGCGATATTCGGGACTGACTAGCAAGGAGATAGTGACGACGTGGAGAGCGCGCAGGCGAGGAGATAGTGACGGGACCCGTCGCAGCGACCGCGTCGCATCGACCGTGGTCCCGTTCACTCAAGACCCCCGTGACATTCCGGGGCGACGTGGAGGGCGCGCAGGCGAGGAGATAGTGACGGGATCCGTCGCAGCGACCGCGTGGCATCGACCGTGGTCCCGTTCACTCAAGACCCCCGTGACACCCCGGGGGTGACGTGGAGGGTGTGCTGGTGAGGAGATAGTGACGGGACCCGTCGCAGCGACCGCGTCGCATCGACCGTGGTCCCGTTCACTCAAGACCCCCGTGACACCCCGGGGTGACGTGGAGGGCGCGCTGGCGAGGCCTCCTGCTTGGGCCGTGAGGGGAGAGGCGACGCGATGGAGCACCGCGGTCGATATCGTGACGGAGCGCCACGCTGGTCGCCGCGTTGGACGCAACGATGGAGACGCCACGACGGAGCGCCAAGACAGAGCGCCGATTTCGACGGAGCGCCGTGTTGGAGCGCCGAGGTCGATGCCGCGACGGAGCGTCAGGGTCGACGCCGCGACGGAGATGACACGACAGAGTGCCGAGCTCGACGCTGCGACAGAGCGCCGAGGTCGACGCCGCGACGGGGCGCCGGGGTCGACGCCACGACAAAGATGCCACGACGGAGCGCCGAGGTCGACGCCGCGACGGAGCGCTGGGGTCAACGCCTCGACGGAGGTGCCACGACGGAGACGCCGTGACGGAGATGCCGCGACAGAGCGCCGAGGTCGATGCCACGATGGAGATGCCACGACGGAGCGCCGGGGTCAATGCCGTGATGGAGATGCCACGATGGAGCGCCGGGGTGATGCCGCGACGGAGGTGCCACGACAGAGACGCCGCGACGGTGATGCCGCGACGGAGCGCCGAGGTCGACGCCGCGACGGAGCGCCGAGGTTGATGCCGCGATGGAGATGCCACGATGGAGATGCCACGACGGAGCGCCGGGGTCAATGCCGTGATGGAGATGCCACGACGGAGCGCCGGGGTCGATGTCGCGATGGAGATGCCACGACGGAGCGCCGGGGGTCGATGCCGCGACGGAGGTGCCACGATGGAGCACCGAGGTCGACGCCGCGGCGGAGCGCCGGGGTTGATGCAGACGCTACGACGGAGCACCATAATGGAGCGCCGAGGTCAACGCCGCGACGGAGCACCTGGCTCGATGCCGTGACAGAGCGGCAAGGTCGACGCAGCCGCGACGGAGACGCCGCGATGGAGATGTCGTGATGGAGCGTCGAGGTCGACACCGCGACGGAGCGCCGGGGTCGACGCCGCGACGGAGATGACACGACGGAAGTGCCGATATCAACACAGCGATGGAGCGCCAAGGTTGACGGAGACGCCACGACGGAGCGCCGGGCTCGATGCCGCAACAGGGCGGCAAGGTCGACACAGCGATGGAGCGCCAAGGTTGATGGGGGACACCGTGACGGAGCGCCACAATGGAGCGCCGAGGTCGACGTCGCGACGGAGCGCCGTGCTCGATGCCGCGACGGAGCGGTAAGGTCGACGCAGACGCTGCGACGGAGCGCAACAATGCAGCGCCGAGGTTGACGCGGCGATGGAGCGCCACGCTGGATGCTGCGTCGGATACCGCAACGGTGCAGCGCCGCGGTCGACGCCGTGACGGAGCACCGAGGTCGACGCTGTGATGGAGCTCCAAGCTTGACGGAGACGCCGTGACGGAGCGCCACAATGGAGCGCCGAGGTTGACATCGCGACAGAGCGCCGGGCTCGATGCCTCATCGGACGCCGCAACGGTGGAGTGCCGTGGTCGACGTCGCGACGGAGCACCGAGGTCGACGACGCGATGGAGCGCCAAGCTTGACGGAGACGCCGTGACGGAGCGCCACAATGGAGCGACGAGGTTGACGTCACGACGGAGCGCCGGGCTCGATGCCTCGTCAGACGCCGCAACGGTGGAGTGCCGTGGTCGACGTCGCGACGGAGCACCGAGGTCAACGACGCGATGGAGCGCCAAGCTTGACGGAGACGCCGTGACGACGCATCGAGGAGTCGATGCCGCGGCATCGCTGCTTGCCCGTGGGTACCCCGGTGGCGTAGTCCCTTGCGATGTCGTGCGTGGTACTTGGTACCTTGCATGGTGGCGTAGTCCCTTGCGATGTCGTGCGTGGTACTTGGTACCTTGCATGGTGGCATAGTCCCCCTGCGATGTTGAGAATGGTACCGCGTACCTTGCCTCCTAAAAAAACTTCGCGTCCCTCGGCGTGGCGGGTAGCGCGAGTAGTCGTCTTCTAGCCTCAAGCTTTTCTTCCTGTATCAAATAGTTAGGTACTTACTGCAAGAAGGGATTGACACGCGGCAACGTGCGTACCGGGTCCTTGCCCAAAAAGAAGCGAAACACTTAGAGATAGGCGCACGGCGACGTGTGCATCGGGCCTTTCTTGGCTTGCAAGACGGCTCATGCGGGGGAGCGACAATACTCGACTCACAAGGGGGAGATGTTTCTTCCCAGCCAATGCGAGGAGATCTTTTACTCGACTCGCGTGGGGGACGGGCTGCATCCCGGCGCACACGAGGAGGTTTGGGTGCTCGGCTCACGTGGGGGAGTTGCTCCCAGCCAACGTGAGGAGGCTTTGCGCTCGACTCGTGCGGGGGAGACGGGGCTTCCCAGCGCACACGAGGAGATTCAAGTGCTCGACTCACGCGGGGGAGATGGTGCTTCCCGGCCAACGTGAGGAGGCTTTTTGCTCAACTCGTGCGGGAGAGATGGGGCTTCCCGGCGCACACGAGGAGGTTCAAGTGCTCGACTCACGCGGGGGAGATGGTGCTTCTCGGCCAACGTGAGGAGGCTTTTTGCTCAACTCGTGCGGGAGAGATGGGGCTTCCCGGCGCACACGAGGAGGTTCAAGTGCTCGACTCACGCGGGGGAGATGGTGCTTCCCGGCCAACGTGAGGAGGCTTTTTGCTCAACTCGTGCGGGAGAGATGGGGCTTCCCGGCGCACACGAGGAGGTTCAAGTGCTCGACTCACGCGGGGGAGATGGTTCTTCCCGGCCAACGTGAGGAGGCTTTTTGCTCAACCCGTGCGGGAGAGATGGGGCTTCCCGGCGCACACGAGGAGGTTCAAGTGCTTGACTCACGCGGGGGAGATGGTTCTTCCCGGCCAACGTAAGGAGGCTTTTCGCTCGACTCGTGCGGGAGAGATGGGGCTTCCCGGCACACACGAAGAGGTTTGTTGCTCGACTCGTGTGGGGGAGACGTGGCTTCCCGGCGCACACGAAGAGGTTTTGGGTGACGATGCTGAAGATGAGCCCCTTGTGTGCTATTCCCAAGTTTAGGCACCAAAGGAACAAGCCAGCGGCGTGGGCAGCCACATGTCGAGCGGTGTCGATGGCGTGACGGAGTGCCGAAGTCGACGCCGTGACATGCTGTCGAGGTCGGTGTCGCGACAGAGCGCCGAGCGGTCGACACCGCAACAGAGTGTTGAGCCCGATGTCATGACGGAGTGCAGAGGTCAACACCACGACGGAGGGGCGAGGTTGACGCCATAGCGCAGTGTAGAGGTTGACACCGCAACGAGGGGCGAGGTCGACTCCGTGACGGAGTGCCGATGTCGACACCGCACAGAGACACCGCAATGGAGACGCTGAGGTCGACACCGCGACGGAGCACCTAGCTGGACACTGCGACGCCTGCACGTACCGCACTTCAGGTCGATGCTCTCGTGCCCGTTGGGGCAGTGGCCTTGGCCTTCCGCTTCGTTCCTCCTCGCTTCTTAGGCGGCATGGCTCGATTGTCCTGCGGGTTGACGATGGCGTCTTCGCGCTCCCAGCGGCGACTGCAGTCTTTGTCACACGGCTTCTTGCTAGCTTCCCACAGACGGCGCCAACTGTCGTAGCAACGAGGCTAGACAGTGAACTTGTGGCACCCCTGCATGGCTTCGCGGACCTACGAGGATTGCCTGGGAAACTATGTCGCAGAGACACCCGAACCGGCTAAGTGCCACAAACCAGAGGAGAGGAGGAGCAAATGAGCTTGTATTCAGAAATTGTGGATCCCCCAAATGGAAGGGGTGTCCCTCTATTTATAGGGAAAAAGGAGGGGTAGGACGAGATTACAGGAATGCCCTCAGGCATTTTACAATTATGCCCCTGGATGTACTAACGCCCTAGGGGCGCGTAGGTCTTTTCCTTCGAGAATATCCCGGGAATATCCCGGGGGTCCCGCCCGTCATGCACGGACTGTTGCCGTCACGGTCTCGGCATTGAGCGGTGTTGGTGTCGCGACGAGGCTAGAGTTGTCGCGGAGTCGACATCGAGCGGCCTTGGCATTACGACGAGGTTGGAGTTGTCGTGGAGTCGCATTGAGCGGTCTTGGCGTCGCGACGAGGTTGGAGATTCATCGATTTCCCCCAAGTGCGGAAAATGCATCGAAACCGGGTAGCGCGGGGACCCCTTCCCCAACAGGTGTCAATGACCGGTCCAACCGGGCTCGCAGGTCACTCGGCAAACACCCCAGCTAAGGACGGACTCGGTATCCATAGCGGCATAAGACAGTCTCTGGTTCAGAGCCAAATGCCAGTCCGTAGACTCGGTTCTGGAGTTGAAGATCGAAAGCGTTTCCACTCGGACACCAGCTGCCAACGATCAACACGGATAAGCCCAGACGCATTTCGAGTTCACTCGGAATTTATGATACGCCTCCCAGCAGGCCACTAGCCGACTTCCCCAGCAGGAAAACACGGGTATCACCGAGGCTAACGTCACAATTAGCTCAAACCTAAACCTTTTCAGGTACTTCAGGAGTCCATCAAGGTCTTTTCCACAGCCGACTCGGAGGCGCGCGCAGCTCGCCCTCCAGTCAAGCGCATGCATCAAGACCCTGAATCACTCGGGGGCTACTAACGGCGGGATCCCCAAGGGATAGGCCCAAGACAAGGAGTCGGCCCCAACAAACTCGGGATGGCCCAAATCCACGGCAGGAGGCCCACTCGGTCCGAATGTAGCCCACGGATCCACTCGGAAGTAACAGCCGGGTGCCATCAAGTCCAGGCGTTACAATGGCATAAAGTCAGACGTACCAAGATGCAATAAGTGCAGTTAAGGCTCCAACCAAGTGTGGCGTTACCACGACTCGGCCGGCTCGGCAGCTGTAAAACCTACGCCTTGACCGGGTCTATATAAGGCAAGGCCAGGGCACCTGTGCGAGGGGCTGAAACATCGACATTTTTTTAGAGCATAGGAGAAAGAACTTGTCGACGATTGGTGAACGGCGATCTTACGGTACTCGCGAGATGATGATTACTGGGGGGTAGGGACCTCTAGGGCCCAAGCGCCAAGAGATCTGACAACAGGGGACAGCCGTTTTTATACAGGTTCGGGCCTCCCTCAGGATAATAACCTACGTCCTGTTGCTATATATTGATCGGGAATACGCTTTACAATGGGGGTGTGTATAGTGGCTATCCTAGGCCTAATCGTAGACTAATCCTAGCTAATCCTCCGGGCTCGACTCCTTCGAGACTGCGGGTCTTCTAGAGCTTCGCCTGCTGGATCTGCGACTAGATTGACTGGTTAGACCTAGCTTGACCTAACTGGACCTGCTGCGACCTGTCCTCCCCTATGGGATTGCTGATCCTTATATAGGGGGTTTCCAGGGGTCATACTGGACGTGGACTCACGCCCGAGTAGGACTCCGGCCTCCTAGATGTCGGGATTGACTTCCTAATCTAAGGAGAGTCTTCCCTCCTCTAGAGGGGTTACCTTATCTCCCGAGGATCCTTAGTCGGATACGCTGTGCCTTCCTAAAGTCCTGGAGAACTGTACACGGATACCCCTAATATGCGGGATACCCTACTATTCGTCATCAAGCCCCCCATCAATACGTGAAGAGAGGTCGTGATGGTTCTGTTTGAAAATCTATCCTTGTCGGGGAGAAAACTCCGAGTAGGCGATCCGAGTAGGCTGTGTCGATGACTTCCCCGAGTAGGTTCAACTTCTACCGAGTAATCGCGAAGACCTTATCGGAATAATCCTTTGGGAAAAACCCAGAACGTCTTTCTGATCTGATCTGATCCGTCGATCACGGACACGCGTCCGCCAGGCATACTTTTAGGAAATGGAACCATCGTGGCGGAAAATTCGCGTGGTGATGAAGAATCTTTTCTCTATCTGCGTCGCGGGGTCGTGGGTTGTCAGACCCTCTTTTCCCGCGACGTGCTCTGTGCGCGAAAAAGGCAACTGCTTGCATTAAATGCGATGGAACTGATCGTGCCGAAAACCACGCTCGACTTTGGCGAAGGTTTAAATCTTTGGATTCCAAGAATTGGGGGTTTTGCATGCATCGTCTCTTTGCCTCCCAATCTCTCTTGCACCCTTCGTCTTCTTCCTTGCGCCCCCCCGCCCAGCCTCGCTTCCACAATCTCTCGATCGACCAGCGGAAATGGGCAAGAAGAAATCGTGAAGGATCTGGTTCTCCCGATCGTGAAGACGAGTCGGGGAAAGCCTCGGAGGAAGTAGCCATTGCCATTCCTCCATTCGAGGTTTCGTGATAGATGCCCCCGCCTTGGAGAAGCTGGCGGCGGAGGAGGTGATACTCCCGGAGGTGTTCGTGCCTTACCGGGCGGCCGCGAAGGAGACGGTCCTCCCCGACACGGATTGGATCGTCGTTTTCGCAGACTTCTTTAGGTGCGGATTCCAATTCCCGCCTTCGGCCTTCTTCTCCTTGCGCTCCAGTTCTACGAGATCGAGTTGATCCACCTCAACCCGACTCGGTCCTGATGCTCGGCAGTCTTCGCGCACCTGTGCGAGGCCTACCTCGGCATTAGGCCGAACTGGAGCTCTGGAGGTACTTCTACAACCTTGGCCGCAGAAGGGCAGCGGCGCAGGAGTCGTCGGCGGCGCTGGCTTCCGACTCAGGGAAGGGAAGAAGAATGCTTACATGCTTCCTCCTAGAAGTCATCCTGGTCGGGCTGGCACAACCGGTGGTTTCTACTGCCATCCCCCAGCGAACTCAAAGCTGTCCTACCGCGGGCTCGCCCCCATCTCGATCAAGAACTGGGGGAGACCCCGAAGGAGACCAAGCAGCTCCAGGCGCTCGTCCAAGACATCGCCAACCTTGCCTCCAAAGGCTTGTCGGCGTGGGACGTAGCGGAGGATTTCCTTCGGCATCGGTAAGCCCCTCTCGTCGAGGATCAAGGGAGCCTGGGAGGTCCCGGAGGGTCAAGACCCGACCAGGGACTTCGACACTGGTAAGTACCACGACCACCTCCGTGCCGATTCAAACGTCAATACCCCTTACACACTTCTCTCTTGTCGTGCCGAGCAGAGTGTCCCCGGAGGAGCTTCAGAATAGGCTGAACTACCTATTCGAACACTCCCCCCAAGGTGGGCGTACAGACGTGCCCCTGCCCCTGCTGCAGCAGAGCCCGGACAGCCGACAAGAGGTACTCTCGGTAAGGTGTTCATCGTTGACCGACTTGGGTCGTCTGAGTAGCCTTACAGAAGGTCCTCGGGCGTGTTTCTTTGCAGCGAGTTGGCCGCGGGGGGTCCCGACTCGGAGGCACGAACGAGCTGGCGCCCCTGTTGAGGACGATGAAGTCGAGATGTACGACATGGCCCCGCCGCCCTCGGAGATGAGGGAGGAAGGCCCTTCTGCGGCCGAGGGCGGGAACGGAGGCCTTCTCGACCAGTTCCCCCGCCAAGGATCCCCAATCACAGGTTTGAACTTTCGCCCGACTATCCTGTTTCCAACTTCTTTCCCGAATGATAAGCATAGAGATGAATGTTGTCGGATAGCCCGGAGCGAGCGACCCCCTTCTCAAGGAGCCAACCCCTCCTCCTACGACCACTCTTGAAGAGACGGCAGACAAAGGGAAGGCGCCGCAGTCCTCCGGCAAGCGGGACTCGAGCGTCTTGGCCAGAACAACCCCTCCCGTGGGGAAGCGCACGAGGTGAGTCTTCCTTTGCCGTCTTTCTCTTTTAAACTCGTGACGTGAAGACTTGACTGGTTGCTCTTGGCGACTAGGGTGTCGATTCGCTCCGCCAAGACTTCGACAACTGCGGCCACCAAGCCGCAGCCCCCCGCACCTAAATCGACACGACTCTGTGGCGGACTGCCACAGGCCCCTTCGCTGGATCTGCACAGGCCCCTGCGCTGGAGTTGCCGCCGGCCCCTACCGAGGAATCGGAGCCCTCGGCGCCGGAGTTGGAGCTGCCCATTGTGGGCAGGTCGTGCCCTCGGGTCCTTTGGCGCCTGAAGGTCTTCGCCCTTCTCCTTGCTGCAGGTGACGTAAAGGGAATCAGCGATAAAGCAACTCTCTCTGCTTGTACTGACCTGTTCTTTTTGCAGCTTGCTATCTCCTAGATAGTTCCGCTCGAGAAGGCCAAGAAGAACTAGACTCGGTGCGTGACGAGCTGAAGCAACGCCTCGACGAGTCCGGGAGGCAGTGGGCGGAGATCGAGACGCTGCAGAAACGCCTCGACGACTCCGAGAAGCAGCGGGCGGCGGAGAAGGAGGTGCTGCAGAAGGGTCTGGACTACTCCGAGAAGCGGCACAGGCGGTCGAGGCTGATCTCTCGTCCGCAAATGCACGCCTCTCCGACATCGTGCCTTCCTGCAGCAGAGCGGTCGTATGCGGGAAAGCTGGAGGAAGACTCGAGCGGGCCTGGGCACGCTTGGAGAAGGCGTTGGGTGAAGTTGGCGTTGCCGTCGCCCCGAGCTCTTCCTCGGCCGACCGTCTAGCCGAGCTGACGTCGTCTGTCTCCCGGCTGAAACTGCTGTCGAGAAGCTTCTCGAGCGTGAGCTTCAGCCGGGGGTCGCGACGCCCTGGCCTTCGCCTTGGCCCTTCTGAAGCGCGAGCCCCCGGACTTATCCCTGGAGGCACTCGCTGACGACTTGCCGGAGGGTGAGGAAGATAGCCTTATCTTGGTCGTGCAAG
>JAGXJF010005222.1:0-67420 GCA_019208055.1 Stipa capillata | reverse complement strand
CTCCTGCAGGAATGCAATCACTTGAATACACCTGAGTGAAGGGCGCTTATGGTGCGCCTTCAACAGGCCACTAGTCGGACACCGAGCAGCTTAGAGCCACCGGTTTCTCCACCCTGACTTCCCGCGAACTTCGTTTTGGAACTGTCGGGATCCGGATTTCCTGGATTCTGTGGAACGTCTGGGCATCAGGCTTCATCACTCGGGAACCTATGCACCATGACTTGTGTTCTGGTTCTGACTCGGATTTCGGAGGCATTCCTTAAGGGAACGCTAGCTGGACCCGGTCTACTCAGGATTGTCTAGGTGCTACTCCGAAATCCAATCGGGATTGATGGTATGTCCCCCGCTGGGCTATTACCTGGCCTCTGTCCATCAGGATAGGTTGGATACCACCAGGACTTACCCGCTATTAGCTCATAACTGATGATATTCTGACCCTTCGGGTGAATACTACTCGGCTTTTGTTGTCTTTTTCCACAGGAGTTCTAGGAGTCCCTCACAATCTCCCTGCACGCACAAGAAGGTGCATTCATACGGGAACCACTCCGGAATTTTGTTCCAGGGAGACGGCGAACAGCAGCCAGATCGTGAAGGACTCGGGGGCTACTGACGATGGTATGGCACCCGGGTACCATCAAGGAGGACGAAACCGGCCCTCTGGACACAGGGTGGGCCGGGCCGACTATTCGGAGTCTGACTACAACACGGGGATGCCTCATCAACTTGGAGTACAAGACAAGGATAAACACACATCCGGTAATCCCAGATTCTATTGTAACTAATTAGGAAACCAATCTGTAAACCAATCCGGACTCTTGTAACTCTACCCCGGTCACCTATATAAGGCCGGGTAGGGATCTCCTGATCGGCATGATCATCATCATCTCATCTATCTTTTCATAGGCCATAGCCATATTCTCATACGGGATTCAAGCAATACCAATCCACCAAACACAGGACGTAGGGTATTACCTCTTCTCGAGGGTCTAAACATGTCTAAATATTGTGTCCCATGTGCACCCATCTAGATCTTCTGTGCGTGCGCCGCCCCATATTCATTATTGCCGGATTATTCCTCCGACACCAGATGGACCACTCTCGGGTAGATCCCGGAGTATCCGGCCTACCCGGAGTGTCCGGATGTAGAATGAGGTCTTGTGACCGTTGGAAATTTGTATACCCGGAGTGTCCGGACTTTTTAGTCTGGAATGTCTGGACGTGTTAAAGCAAACTCCAACGGCTAGTTTTTGTGAGTGGTCTATTTATACCCCTCCTTCCCCATTCACTTCGAACTCTTTGCCAAATCATTTCCTGCACTCAAGAGAGTCATTTCTCCTCCTCCAAAGCTAAGAGCCCTTGTTCTTAAGAGAGAGATCCAAAAGGAGTGAGGTTTTTCAAAGTGTTGAGCACTAGAGCATTGAGTTCATCTCCAAGCAAATCAACGCGCTTGTTACTCTTGGAGATTGGGGTCTCCTAGACGGCGAGGAGTCCTTGATAGCTCCTGATTCGTGTGGTGAGCATCAAGAAGTTTGTGAAGGTCGGGATTCGCCTCCACAAGGAAATAATCACCAGGAAGAAGTCGAGGAGACGCAAGGGCGTCCTTGAGGGTGAAAGGCTTGAGAGAAAGCCAGCTCTTGATCAAGTGTGATCGAGCTCCCAAAACAAAGACGTAGGATCCCCCCAAAGATCCGAACTTCGGCAACAAATTCTTTGTCTCCTAGTCCATCTACTTCTTGCATTTACTTTGCAAAGTATTTCTCATATTGCTTGTATTAAACTCATTAGGATATTTGCTCTCTCACATCATATCACTTGCTCCTCTTGCTAGTTAATAGAATCAAATTCCGCAAATTGCAAGAGTTGATTAAAATTGATTAAAATTGCCTATTCGCCTATTCACCCCTGTCACGGACCCAGAATTGCATATGACTAAGGGAACGCGAAGTCGCCAAGGACCGAAGGACTCGTCAGCCCGGTGGCACGGTACCTGCGCCGTACGCACCAAGACTGAACGATCCGACACCCACTAGGTGCGAGCCGGCCGGAAGCGACCAATCTTCCCAGAGCCACATACGATTCCAATATCCGGTGAAGGTGTAGAGTCGTTCCCAATTACTACCAGGGAAGACAAGGTCGGAGGAGCCCGGCAGTTCTACCCAAACCCTAACCTAGCCCGAAGGCTAGTGGGTCGCTCGAAAGCCCGGTAGAACGCCCACACCCTGCCTGGCCGGCACAGCATCTCAGCCAGCGGGTCACTCAACCGATTCGTGCCCAACCTAGTAACAACCGGTACAACCGCAACCCTTCACGGCATACCCAAAACGCTTCAAATCATACACGCATTGCGTAAGGGCAGCCTGGGATTAACAACTCGGATATCATAACAAAGCTCTACAGATATGATATTAATATTAACTGCCCATGATGGGACAACACCTTACAATATTCAGTCATAACCAAAAAGCGTATCCGAGTACGGAGAAATTAAACGACAGCGGAAACAAGTGAATGGGTCCCACAGCGTCTTAGCGACCGCTGAGCAAAAGCTACAACTATCCCATCAATCGAACACAACCGAGGAAACAGCAAGTTTAAGCATCATCGAAATAATCTTCCACCCCCGGCTCACCTGCAAGCTCCAGGGGTAACCTGGGTGAGTACGAACGTACTCGCAAGACTTATCCGTGCTTGATTAAATGTCCTACCCATACTAGTACAACATTAATTAAACATGAATGCTTCTCAGAGTAACAATATACAACTTAAGAACATAACATTAATAAGGTGAAGTAAGATGGACTAAGTACCAACTAACTCATAACACAACACATCACACCCATGTGTACCACCAAATCAAACCATCAACTCCAATTCCATCGGGGCATCCCGTGTATCCAATCCAATTCAATCCATTAAACATTATCCGATCCGATTAGGGCAGCCCCTAAGTAAAATCCAAACTGATCCAATCCATACATGAGTTAATAATTCCAATTCGATCCAATCCTCGCATATTCATTTTAAATCTCTCGAACTACTACCGACAACTCAACCCCTGCAGGCATAGTGAGTGCATAACAGTTTGGAGGTAGCGAGCCTCACAAAGTGCATGGAGGCTTACCCCAGCTATCCTCAGTGTTGGTTCTCGCTAGCGTTCACGTGTGATAAGGGATGGTGACACTCTGGAAATAGGGTTGGTATGGCGACAAAAACCTTCATACACCTGGGTCGCCGTCATGCTTCAATTCACACCAACCGTACCCATTGTGCACGCCCTCGGCTCTCCCAACTCACTTAACAATTTAGTTGAAGAGCTATAAGATGTTCTCGACGTAAGGCACATCCTACACATGCTAGTGTGCGCAACTTGCAATGACTCAACGATAACAATCATACACATAGCACATATACAAGGGCATACACGAGAGTACGGAAGGTAAAGATGCAACAAGCTCTGCTTGCCTGATTCTGGTTGTTCCTGGTCTTGCGAGGGGTCGTAAGCCTGGTGGTCTTCCTCTTCAGATTCTTTTATAAGCAATACGAAGAACCGGAAAAGAAACGATAAGGAAAATATTAAGATTCAGCATGTATGCATGATCTTTAGGTAGAATATGCATGTCATGGCGATGCTTGGATGACTAGGGTTTCGTTACGACAAGGTATATACAACTAAGCAGTTGATGTTATCCTAATGCCTGGCGCATGCATGTATGTAATGTTAACCTTTATATTGAGTTAGGGTTAGGTATTTACTACTAGAACACATGGTGTTAGGTTATCTTGTCGAAGCTACGGGGAACACTAATTATGCATGCATGACAGGTTAAGGGGTCTCGATGAATTAGGGTTAATAGTATTGATGACAAGGCATGGCAATGTGCTGGTTAGGTTAGTATAACACCTGTAGTACAAGTCATGGGTTCAATGCAATTATGGTTATAATTGTCGAGTTAGGGTTTACGTGGTACGACGATAAAAGGCTAATCAACTCGAAGTCTATCGTGCATGTAGCCTTACTGGAGTTTCAGTGGTCCCATGTCGTAGGATATCTCGCGAGGATTCCAGAAATGTAAAGATCGTCGAAATCGGAGCTAGGGTGAAGATTCTAGGGTTAACGGGCTCTCGGACGTAGCAAACTTCCACCCTAAATATCACCCTGTGCATATATCCAAAATAAATTTTTGATTCAGCCATCTTGTAGAGTTTCTCATGAGGTTTCCAAATATATAAAAATATTTCAATTTGGAGTTGTGGTTTAAAAGTTATGGTCATTTGAATTTTGGTGCAAAATCTGCCCTAACAAACCCTAACCCTAATTGCTAGAGCTACCCGAGACTACCCCCTTCTCTCTCTGCTGCGCACATGCCACGGCTAAATCTACCCGAGAGCGCACCCCAAACCTCACCCTCATAAACCGTACCGACAGACCAGTGGGCCCCCGAGGTCAGTGGCTCGGGAGCTTGAGGCCCAATCAGACAGCGCCACGCGCCCCTCTCTCTCTTTCCCTCTCCATCTCTCTCTTTCTTCACTCGGGGCCGGCCGGAGAAAGCACTCGGGCGGCGGAGGGCTCGCCGGAGCATCACCGGAGGTGGCTCCAGGGCCCGGTCGGGCTCGGGGAAGGTGGCAGAAGGTCGAGGAGCTCACCCCGGACCCGATTTGGTGCTCGGGGAGGACTGAGGAACACCGAGGAGGGCTGGCGACGGCGAGCGGCGGCGGCAAGCTTCGGTCGTCGGTGCAGGAGGTGCTCCAGGCGTGGATCTGCAACGGGAAGTACACGGGAAGGTTAAGGGAGTGGAGAGAAATCTTGGGGTGAAGAAAATGGGAGAGGAGGACCACGGACTGAGGGGAATCGCTCGTCGGAGTCTGGCCGGACTTGGAGGAGGCGACGATGTAATCGATGGAACCGGCACGGTTTCTCGAGGAGGAAGGGCGGAGGTGGTGCAGGGAGGTGCGGGAAAGCTTGGAAGGAAGACAATGGCGCTCCGGAGAGGCTACTGGAGGTGGGGTGGCTCACCGGAGAAGGCACCGGAGCTCGGGGAGAAGTGGTGGCGCGGGGAGAAGAGCACCGGGGCTAGGGTTCTGGGTGGAGGATGTGAGGAAGGGGAGAATGGGGGCTGTCGGGAGGGAGCTTTTAAGGGGCGGCGGCGACTCGGACAGGGGCTCCGGGGGTGGAGCACCGCCCACCATGGCCAGCGGCCGGCGGCGACGTGGAGGGAGGAACCCGACAGGCGGGCCCGGGGCGCGGCAGTGAGAGGGGAGGCGCCGACAGGCGGGGCCCGGTTGGCAGTGGGGGAGAGGGGAGCGCGCGCGGGATTGAGCGGGCCGAGGAGATGGGCCGCCCGAGGGGGGTTTTCGGCCCAGGTAGTTAGGGTTTTTCTTTTCTTTTTAATTTCTTAATACCAGCATCCTTCCCTTTGTTATTTTATGTATCAAATCAACTCCAATTAACCTAAAATTTTTACAGGAGCTTCATAGTATTATTCTTGAGCTGCTGTAGAAGTTTGGGTCGATTTGGAGCTCATTTGAATGGGTGTCCAGTTCAAATTTGAGTTAGGGTCCAAATTAGGGTTTTGATCGGAAAGTAGGTTTCAACTGTTTCAAAAATTCTGAAACTTAGCAAGGGGCTAGGGTTGCTATTTTAGAACTTATTTGTGCAATTTGGGGAGGATTGCATCCACTGGAAACTACTCTGTTGTCGAAACCCTAAGTTTGGCACCGATAGGGTTTGGGGTTAGGGACAGAGATTCTTCGAAGGGTTCGATGACTTCCTCCACCCTTATCGACGATATTGTTATTTGAGTTACTTCAAATAAATTGATTGGTGTTTGCAACAATCATCCACCGAGGATGAGATATTAACATATTCTATAAAGTATATTCATATTACATCTAAGTTTAATTGAGGTGGGGGGGGGATGATGACATGTATGCATGGATGCAAATCAAAAACCTATCTATCGACTTTGGGTATTACAAAACCTACCCCCCTTAAAAAGATCTCGACCCGAGATCGCTAACGGTCGACAAACATGGTTGGAAACTCGGTCTTGAGCCATTCTTCACGTTCCCAGGTAGCTTCATCTTCGGTGTGGTTGCTCCACTGGACCTTGAGGAACTTGATGGTGCGACGTCGAGTCTTGCGTTCGGTTTCGTCGAGGATGCATACCGGATGTTCTCGATACGACAGGTCTTCATGCAGCACTTCCATTTCGGGATTGATCTTCATTTCTGGGACTCGATGGCAGGCTTTTAACTGGGAAACATGGAAGACATCGTGCATCCGCGACAATCCAGGAGGTAATTCCAACTGGTATGCCACTGTTCCTCTTTTGGCTAGGATTTGATAAGGTCCAATGTAACGAGGCGCTAGCTTTCCCTTCATTGCAAAGCGGCGAACACCTTTGAATGGAGTGACCTTGAGATACACGCTATCTCCAACCTGGAAGGTAACCTCACGGCGCTGAGGATCTGCATAGCTCTTCTGCCTGGACTGGGCTTCACGAAGACGTTCTCTGATGAGTTGGACTAAGTCTTCTGCTTCCTCAATCGGGTTAGGTCCAAAGAACTGCCTCTCACCGGTCTCGGACCAGTTCAATGGAGTCCTGCATTTCCTCCCATATAGCACTTCAAAAGGTGCCATACCGAGACTGGTCTGATAACTATTGTTGTAGGCAAACTCTGCATATGGCAAGCAATCTTCCCAATTGGAACCCAGCGTGAGCGCACACGATCTTAACATGTCTTCAAGGATCTGATTTGTCCGTTCGACTTGACCACTGGTTTGAGGATGAAAAGCAGTACTGAAGGATAGTGAAGTTCTCATAGACTCGTGTAAGCACTTCCAAAATCTGCTGGTGAATTGAGTGCCTCGATCTGAAATGATTCTCTTGGGAACGCCATGGAGACACACGATTCGAGAGATGTACAATCTTGCTAGCTGACTTACCTTGTGGGTTGTCTTCACAGGGATGAAGTGAGCGACCTTGGATAGACGGTCTACGATTACCCATATTGCATCGTTGCCCTTCGGGGATCTCGGCAGACCTACTACAAAATCCATACCAATCTCTTCCCATTTCCACTCGGGAATAGGGAGTGGCTGAAGTAGGCCTGCTGGTCTCTGGTGTTCGGCCTTCACACGGCGACAGACATCACACTCAGCAACATATTGGGCAATCTCCCGCTTCATTCGGGTCCACCAGAATTGGCGACGTAGATCTTGGTACATCTTGGTACTGCCTGGATGGATGGCTAATGGGGAGTTGTGTGCTTCATGAAGGATTAGGTCCTTCAGTTGCTTATCCTTGGGTACCACAAGTCATTTTCCAAACCATAATACTCCATCCTTATCTTCCGTGAAACAGGTTGCGGTACCCGCCTTCATCCTTTCCCTGATCTTCTGCATTCCGGCATTCTGAGCTTGAGCCGCCCTAATCTGATCTTCTAAGGATGGCTTCACCTCCAGAGTGGCGAGGGTTCCTTGTTCAACCATTTCCAGGTTCAGCCGCTGGAACTCTTCGTGGAGAGGTGGTTGTTGTTCCTTGATCATGGTGCTGTTGCAGTAAGCTTTCCAACTAAGGGCATCGGCAACAACATTAGCTTTGCCAGGGGTATAATTCAAACCCAGATCATAATCCTTAATGAGTTCGAGCCATCTTCTTTGGCGAAGGTTTAGATCTGGTTGGGTGAATAGGTACTTCAAGCTCTTATGATCTGAATAAACTTCGCAACGACTACCGATAAGGTAATGTCGCCATATCTTGAGAGCGTGAACCACAGCTGCCAACTCTAGGTCATGAGTGGGGTAATTAGCTTCGTGGGGCCTCAACTGGCGCGAGGCGTAAGCCACCACGCGGCCTTCTTGCATGAGAACACAGCCCAATCCGTTTCGGGAAGCATCGCAGTAAACCTCGAAATCCTTATTAACGTCTGGGAGAACAAGCACTGGGGCTGAGGTCAACCTTTCCTTAAGTTCTTGAAAACTCTTTTCACACCTGTCAGACCATATAAACTTGGTTTCTTTCTTCAGCAATTCTGTCATCGGCTTGGCTATGGAAGAGAATCCCTCAATGAACCGACGGTAGTATCCCGCTAGTCCAAGGAAGCTTCGGATTTGGGTAACCGATTTGGGTTGCTTCCACTCTTGTACCGCTTGCACCTTGCTCGGGTCCACTGCGACACCTGCAGCTGATATTACATGACCCAGGAACTCCACTTGGTGTTTCCAAAACTCACACTTGGAGAACTTGGCATACAGACGATGCTCACGAAGCTTGTTGAGCACCCTTCTCAGATGGTCTTCATGTTCTGATTCAGACTTGGAATAGATGAGGATGTCGTCGATAAAGACGACAACAAACTGATCCAGGAACTCCATGAAGACTGAGTTCATGAGTTGTGTAAAAGTGGAAGGGGCATTGGTTAGACCGAAGGACATGACTGTGTATTCATACAATCCGTATCGGGTAGTGAAGGCTGTCTTGGGAATGTCTTCAGATCTGATCTTTATCTGGTGATAACCCAATCTGAGGTCGATTTTGGAGAAGACACATGCTCCGGTCAACTGATCGAATAGATCATCAATCCTAGGAAGAGGGCATTTGTTCTTCACCGTAAGTTCATTTAGTGGACGATAGTCCACGACCATCCTTAAGCTTGAATCTTTCTTTTTCACGAACATGGCTGGACAACCCCACGGCGATGAACTAGGTCGGATGAAACCCTTTTCTTCAAGCTCCTGGAGCTGCTTCTTCATTTCCAATAACTCCTTCGGGGATATCCGGTAGGGTCGCCTTGACACCGGGGCGGTTCCCGGTGGAAGTTCGATAACGAACTCCACGGCACGGTCAGGGGGCATACCCGGCAACTCTTCGGGGAACACGTCCGGGTATTCACACACTACTGGGACGAGCTCGATTCCTTGGTCCGGGATACTGTTCAGAGCAAAAAGACACCCTGATGGGGACGAGGATACAAATATCACCTCTTTGCCGGAGTCCGAGGTAAGGGATACCGATCTTTTGGCACAATCTATCTGGGCTTTATGCTGGATCAACCAATTCATACCTAGTATCACATCTAGCCCTGCGGACCCCAACACTACCATGTTTGCCCGAAACATCTCTTTGCCAATTTCTATTTGAACACCCTCGCAAATCAGCTCGGTCCTCAGCTCGGAGCCAGGAGTTGCGACAATAAGAGGGGAACGCAATGCTGATGAAGGAATATGATGGTCATGTGCAAACTTGCTGGATATGAATGAATGGGATGCTCCAGAATCAAAAAGAACTGTAGCGGGAGTTGAGTTGACTGAGAGCGTACCCAGCACCACTTCAGGTGCGTCCTGTGCTTCCTCCGCCGTGACGTGGTTGACTCGGCCACGGCCGGGGGCTTGAGATTTGGTTGGAGCTGATCCTTTAGCTTGCTGACCTCCTCGTGGCTGTCCTTGCGGCGGGTTGGGGGCATATACGTGTCCTGTGCGTGGCTGCGTGCAGCGGTTGGCAAAGTGCCCCATGGCTCCGCAGTTGTAGCACCGGACCTTGCTCATGTCCGGTAAAGGTCGCTGCTGCACTCCCTGAGGACGGGGTTGATAATTCTGCTGCTGAGGACGGGGAGCGTAGACTTGAGGTCTTGGCGGATATGGCCCCGCAGGACGAGATGGTTGGGGCTGCCACACCCGCGGCTTCTGTGAACTGCTCGCAGCTGATCTCTGTATCTCCCGCTCGCGCTTGCGGTCCTGTTGAAGGACAGACTCCTTCGCTTCAATCTCGATGGCCTTATCTACCAAATGCTGGAAATTCTGCACCTCGGCGATAGCTAGCTTGGCCTGCAATTCATTGTTCAGCTTGCGCTTGAATTTCTCCACCCTGTCCTCATCGGTGGAGACTTCTCGCGGCACATAACGGGATAGGTGGTTGAATTCGTGGAGGAACTCTAACACTGACTTTCTGCCCTGTCGGAGGTTGTAGAACTCTTCCTTCTTTAAATTCATGACGCCCTTGGGGACATGGGAAGCACGAAAGCCGGTTCGGAACTCGGCCCACGTGACTACATGACCAGGAGCTTGGATGGCCAAGAAGTTCTGCCACCAGTTTGCTGCAGCGCCTTCCAGGTAGTGGGTGGCGAAGTTAACCTTATCTGCTTCGGCGCACTATGCCAGTTGGAGTTTTCTTTCAATCGTGCAGATCCAGTCATCCGCGTCCATAGGGTCGTCGGATCGATTGAAGGTGGGCGGCTGCGTTCGCTGGAACTCCGCTAGGCCACCTCGAGCCTGGCCACCACCGGCGCCTTGATTACGCGCCAGCTGTTCGAGGATTCTATTCTGGGTCATCAGCAGATCTGCAATGCTTGGCTGCTGGGGAGGGGGTGGCACCTCTTCTTCCTCACGGTCACGGCGTCCACGTGCAGCTCCACGGGTTCCGGTAGCCATGCTGCTGAAATCAGAAGACACCGGATGAGATGAAGGAAGCTAGAAAGTTGGAAACTCAAGGGTCTATCCGTAAGGGTATAACAAGGCATCCAAGAACATGGCACATAACTGCAGACATACTTCCTCAAGACAAGGGCACCAACAAGGGCAAGGAAAGTTAGGGTTAACACTCGAATTCATTAATATACCCGCCGGAGTTCATGCATGGGGCTGCGATTTAAATCACCCTTATGGTGAAATAAACGTATACAAAATACCAAAATTGCAGCCACAAGTACCCAATTACATGTCTCTTAAAAGATAACTTAGACCTAGGGTTTGGTTCAGTTTACAATCCATAAGAAGGCCTTTAACAACTTGCCACTCGAATCCAGTCGGCACTACGACGACTAACTTCTACGACTGGTACTTCGAATCCTACCCTTCAACCCCTCAGCCTACTCTTCGTCAGTTGGCGGGTTGCTGGTGGTGTACCAAACACGCTCCTCAGGGTCCTCTTCCTCTTCTTCTCTTGCAGCAGCTTCATTGGTGGGAACTGAAGCGGCTGGTGTGGAGGTATCTTCTTGTGAGGGCCTTGGAGTGAAGAGCCGAAGGTACTGTCGGGAGGTCATCCTTTTACGTGGCTTGACTCCAGAACTCTGAGGTTGAGTTGCTTCACCAGGTGGAATTGGGGTCGGCTCTTGTACTGGAACAAAGGGGCTCTCGCCGCAAGACTCATCTTCATTTGCTACATGATACCTTCGACGCAACTCATAGTGAAGTTTGCGGTTAACTCTTGTTAGTCGTTCCACCTCTTGAGTAGCATTTCTGTAGTCCCGATACAACCTATCGTGCATTACTTCTGCAGAGACAATGTGGTTGGCCGTCTCCATCTCAGTCTCATCCTCTTCTTCGTCGTCACTTGGTGCTGGTACCGAAATGCTGGCGCCTCCATCGGTAACCTGGGGAATAAGACGGAAAGGGGAAAATAGGAAGATCTCATCGAAGTGATGTCGTAAACTCTCACTGTGACCCATCCCATCCAAAAATGAGTCTTCCCGTGAACTTTGTAGGTCTTGGCATGGAAAGCAGGGAGGTCTTCCTGGGGCACGCCAAGGTATTCCAACATTCTCCATAACAGGGTAGCCCACCCTCCTAGTTGATGTGGGTCGGTCACAATGTTATACACCATCCTATACAAGTTTAGAGTTAGAGAGAATAAAGTTAGCCACACAAAGAAAACAAATGCAATAGGGGAGAATTTCAGAACTAAGAGCGATGAGGGTAAGGAATAAAAGCAATCTACTTATTAATTTTCAACATAGGGTTTACTTTTTAAATAGTTTTGCTGGCCCGTCGACGAGGCGCAGCGGAAGCTCCTATCTAACGACCACCTGCAATTGGCTTCCTACGGTCAGCTCGGCTCTGATACCAAGCTGTCACGGACCCGGAATTGCATATGACTAAGGGAACGCGAAGTCGCCAAGGACCGAAGGACTCGTCAGCCCGGTGGCACGGTACCTGCGCCGTACGCACCAAGACTGAACGATCCGACACCCACTAGGTGCGAGCCGGCCGGAAGCGACCAATCTTCCCAGAGCCACATACGATTCCAATATCCGGTGAAGGTGTAGAGTCGTTCCCAATTACTACCAGGGAAGACAAGGTCGGAGGAGCCCGGCAGTTCTACCCAAACCCTAACCTAGCCCGAAGGCTAGTGGGTCGCTCGAAAGCCCGGTAGAACGCCCACACCCTGCCTGGCCGGCACAGCATCTCAGCCAGCGGGTCACTCAACCGATTCGTGCCCAACCTAGTAACAACCGGTACAACCGCAACCCTTCACGGCATACCCAAAACGCTTCAAATCATACACGCATTGCGTAAGGGCAGCCTGGGATTAACAACTCGGATATCATAACAAAGCTCTACAGATACGATATTAATATTAACTGCCCATGATGGGACAACACCTTACAATATTCAGTCATAACCAAAAAGCGTATCCGAGTACGGAGAAATTAAACGACAGCGGAAACAAGTGAATGGGTCCCACAGCGTCTTAGCGACCGCTGAGCAAAAGCTACAACTATCCCATCAATCGAACACAACCGAGGAAACAGCAAGTTTAAGCATCATCGAAATAATCTTCCACCCCCGGCTCACCTGCAAGCTCCAGGGGTAACCTGGGTGAGTACGAACGTACTCGCAAGACTTATCCGTGCTTGATTAAATGTCCTACCCATACTAGTACAACATTAATTAAACATGAATGCTTCTCAGAGTAACAATATACAACTTAAGAACATAACATTAATAAGGTGAAGTAAGATGGACTAAGTACCAACTAACTCATAACACAACACATCACACCCATGTGTACCACCAAATCAAACCATCAACTCCAATTCCATCGGGGCATCCCGTGTATCCAATCCAATTCAATCCATTAAACATTATCCGATCCGATTAGGGCAGCCCCTAAGTAAAATCCAAACTGATCCAATCCATACATGAGTTAATAATTCCAATTCGATCCAATCCTCGCATATTCATTTTAAATCTCTCGAACTACTACCGACAACTCAACCCCTGCAGGCATAGTGAGTGCATAACAGTTTGGAGGTAGCGAGCCTCACAAAGTGCATGGAGGCTTACCCCAGCTATCCTCAGTGTTGGTTCTCGCTAGCGTTCACGTGTGATAAGGGATGGTGACACTCTGGAAATAGGGTTGGTATGGCGACAAAAACCTTCATACACCTGGGTCGCCGTCATGCTTCAATTCACACCAACCGTACCCATTGTGCACGCCCTCGGCTCTCCCAACTCACTTAACAATTTAGTTGAAGAGCTATAAGATGTTCTCGACGTAAGGCACATCCTACACATGCTAGTGTGCGCAACTTGCAACGACTCAACGATAACAATCATACACATAGCACATATACAAGGGCATACACGAGAGTACGGAAGGTAAAGATGCAACAAGCTCTGCTTGCCTGATTCTGGTTGTTCCTGGTCTTGCGAGGGGTCGTAAGCCTGGTGGTCTTCCTCTTCAGATTCTTTTATAAGCAATACGAAGAACCGGAAAAGAAACGATAAGGAAAATATTAAGATTCAGCATGTATGCATGATCTTTAGGTAGAATATGCATGTCATGGCGATGCTTGGATGACTAGGGTTTCGTTACGACAAGGTATATACAACTAAGCAGTTGATGTTATCCTAATGCCTGGCGCATGCATGTATGTAATGTTAACCTTTATATTGAGTTAGGGTTAGGTATTTACTACTAGAACACATGGTGTTAGGTTATCTTGTCGAAGCTACGGGGAACACTAATTATGCATGCATGACAGGTTAAGGGGTCTCGATGAATTAGGGTTAATAGTATTGATGACAAGGCATGGCAATGTGCTGGTTAGGTTAGTATAACACCTGTAGTACAAGTCATGGGTTCAATGCAATTATGGTTATAATTGTCGAGTTAGGGTTTACGTGGTACGACGATAAAAGGCTAATCAACTCGAAGTCTATCGTGCATGTAGCCTTACTGGAGTTTCAGTGGTCCCATGTCGTAGGATATCTCGCGAGGATTCCAGAAATGTAAAGATCGTCGAAATCGGAGCTAGGGTGAAGATTCTAGGGTTAACGGGCTCTCGGACGTAGCAAACTTCCACCCTAAATATCACCCTGTGCATGTAACCAAAATAAATTTTTGATTCAGCCATCTTGTAGAGTTTCTCATGAGGTTTCCAAATATATAAAAATATTTCAATTTAGAGTTGTGGTTTAAAAGTTATGGTCATTTGAATTTTGGTGCAAAATCTGCCCTAACAAACCCTAACCCTAATTGCTAGAGCTACCCGAGACTACCCCCTTCTCTCTCTGCTGCGCACATGCCACGGCTAAATCTACCCGAGAGCGCACCCCAAACCTCACCCTCATAAACCGTACCGACAGACCAGTGGGCCCCCGAGGTCAGTGGCTCGGGAGCTTGAGGCCCAATCAGACAGCGCCACGCGCCCCTCTCTCTCTTTCCCTCTCCATCTCTCTCTTTCTTCACTCGGGGCCGGCCGGAGAAAGCACTCGGGCGGCGGAGGGCTCGCCGGAGCATCACCGGAGGTGGCTCCAGGGCCCGGTCGGGCTCGGGGAAGGTGGCAGAAGGTCGAGGAGCTCACCCCGGACCCGATTTGGTGCTCGGGGAGGACTGAGGAACACCGAGGAGGGCTGGCGACGGCGAGCGGCGGCGGCAAGCTTCGGTCGTCGGTGCAGGAGGTGCTCCAGGCGTGGATCTGCAACGGGAAGTACACGGGAAGGTTAAGGGAGTGGAGAGAAATCTTGGGGTGAAGAAAATGGGAGAGGAGGACCACGGACTGAGGGGAATCGCTCGTCGGAGTCTGGCCGGACTTGGAGGAGGCGACGATGTAATCGATGGAACCGGCACGGTTTCTCGAGGAGGAAGGGCGGAGGTGGTGCAGGGAGGTGCGGGAAAGCTTGGAAGGAAGACAATGGCGCTCCGGAGAGGCTACTGGAGGTGGGGTGGCTCACCGGAGAAGGCACCGGAGCTCGGGGAGAAGTGGTGGCGCGGGGAGAAGAGCACCGGGGCTAGGGTTCTGGGTGGAGGATGTGAGGAAGGGGAGAATGGGGGCTGTCGGGAGGGAGCTTTTAAGGGGCGGCGGCGACTCGGACAGGGGCTCCGGGGGTGGAGCACCGCCCACCATGGCCAGCGGCCGGCGGCGACGTGGAGGGAGGAACCCGACAGGCGGGCCCGGGGCGCGGCAGTGAGAGGGGAGGCGCCGACAGGCGGGGCCCGGTTGGCAGTGGGGGAGAGGGGAGCGCGCGCGGGATTGAGCGGGCCGAGGAGATGGGCCGCCCGAGGGGGGTTTTCGGCCCAGGTAGTTAGGGTTTTTCTTTTCTTTTTAATTTCTTAATACCAGCATCCTTCCCTTTGTTATTTTATGTATCAAATCAACTCCAATTAACCTAAAATTTTTACAGGAGCTTCATAGTATTATTCTTGAGCTGCTGTAGAAGTTTGGGTCGATTTGGAGCTCATTTGAATGGGTGTCCAGTTCAAATTTGAGTTAGGGTCCAAATTAGGGTTTTGATCGGAAAGTAGGTTTCAACTGTTTCAAAAATTCTGAAACTTAGCAAGGGGCTAGGGTTGCTATTTTAGAACTTATTTGTGCAATTTGGGGAGGATTGCATCCACTGGAAACTACTCTGTTGTCGAAACCCTAAGTTTGGCACCGATAGGGTTTGGGGTTAGGGACAGAGATTCTTCGAAGGGTTCGATGACTTCCTCCACCCTTATCGACGATATTGTTATTTGAGTTACTTCAAATAAATTGATTGGTGTTTGCAACAATCATCCACCGAGGATGAGATATTAACATATTCTATAAAGTATATTCATATTACATCTAAGTTTAATTGAGGTAGGGGGGGGGATGATGACATGTATGCATGGATGCAAATCAAAAACCTATCTATCGACTTTGGGTATTACAACCCCTCCCCTCTAGGCCAACATCTTGATCATTTAAGAAGAGCCCCGCCACACTATGGCGCAAGGCCACTCTCTTCACGCTCCTCTCCCGCGATGCCTCATTAGTGCTATGGCTCCGCCGCCTCCTCCTTCCACGCCCCGTGTCACCATTGTTCCCGCTACATTTCAAGTCTAGCCTTCCCGCTCTCCTCTTCCTCAAGCCCCAGACCACCGCTCGATGACGAGGTGAGTGTGATGGTTTGGTGGTGAGGCGAGCACCATTGCTGATGGCTTGCTTGGTCACAAGTCAAGCGCCGGCGTGTGCAAATTTTATCCCTTTTTTCAAGATAAACTCTCCAATGGTTCTGTTGAGGGCGTGGCACCATGGCTTATGTTCTTTCCAGCATCTCGGCTCCCTCTCTATGTCCCAGTATCTCTGTTGAGGGCACGTGGCACCAATTTGATGAAATGCCACAATAGTCGGTGAAAGATCATCTAGGCCCCTAATTGGTTTTGATGGTTAATGGCAACTCAAACTGAAATCTAATATTTACAATGAGTGTAAGCAGGATTAATAGGTTCCAGGAAGAAGTGTCATCAAGGAAAGGATGACCACCCAAAAGGTACAAAGGTGGTTTCCAGGACAAGAGGATGGCTGTGCTAGGCAGCTGTGCCACAGCTGTGAAGAAGCCGGTGCTGTGCAAGGAGTTGCAAGCAAGGTGATGGTGGCTTGATGCGTCAAGGGCCGTGACTGCAGTTGGTGGCAAGTAAAGCCTAGATCTGCTAGTTTCTTTGAGTCCATAGGAAACACCCGTACTACCAAGAGGGATGAATCAGTAATGATCTATGGAGGTCTTTTGCTCAATGCTCAGAGTGTTGGACAGTGGCACTGATGCTTTGAGGTCAGTGGCCCTGTATCAACAGTTTTGCACAAGTGTGAAATTGGTCTGTGTGACACAGCTGTGTCACAGGTGGTCTACCGCTCTATGACTCAGGTACATCTCTGTACCAGGGGAGAGTTTGTAAATGCTAAGAGACCTGCACTGCAATAGTTTGTCTGCCGAGTCAGAAGACTGTTGGAGGTTCTCTCCTTATTAGGGAATAGAGTTAGTTGTGCGCTGAGGGCATGTAATGTGCCAAGATCGGGCTGAGTAGTTAGGCTACATCAGTTAAGGGTTCACCTGTGTGTGCCTCTGGTGACACAGGTGTCGATCTGCCTGAGCCGGTTATAGTTGTGCGTTGTGAATGGCTGTGTCACCGGTGTCTGTCATCGGTGACTCACTCAATCCTACGTGGCAACAGTGTAACGGTCAGGTACCTGTGAACCCTATAAATAGGGGACCAGGGGAGGTCTTCGACCTCAACCTTGCTCAAACCAGTGAATCATATTCGACCGTTGTAAGCCTCTCACCCTCTGAACAAAAGCCAAACTTCCTAAGAGAGTTAGAGTCTCTGAGCAAAGAGCATTGGTTCCTCCAAGAGTTGTTGCTACTGAATCTGTTACTCTTGGAGTGTCTACTCCTAGACGGGCGTAGAAGTTGCTGGTATCACCCAAACTTGTGTGGGCTGAACCAGTAGTCTGTGAAGGTGATCTGAAGTCTACCTGCTGCAAAGCTAAAAGACTTCCACAAGCAAAGCAAGAGGCCTGATCACTCAGGTACTCGGAGAACAAGCACGATTCTGTGCTGGTGATCTCTTCGGAGTAGCCTCTCCAACGGAGACGTACCTCTCTGAAAAGAGTAGGAAACTTCGGTGAAAAACACCTTGTCTCTCTGAGTACTGCTTATATTGTCTTTTAGTTACTCATTATATCTGAATGCTTGTGTGTTCTTAGATATACATCGTTTATCTGTGGTAGATCACTTTTCACCTGTGTTAACGTAGCTGTGCCTCAGTTGCTGTATATCATATCTCTTACCTGTGTCAGCTACCTGTTACACAGCTATCAGTCTTGCTCATCTATCTTAAGTCATTAGCTCACCTGTGTTACATACTTGTGTGACAGCTGCGTGTTAATTTACATATCATATATTGCCTGTGCTGCTCACCTATCACACAGCTGACTTAACCTTGCAATCTGCTAAGACTTAATTTGATAACCTAAGTTAAAACGAAGTGAATTTAGTTAGCCTCCTATTCATCCCCCTCTAGTCGGCACCTTTGGTCCTTTTAGTCGGGTAGTGACGACCGGTGACTGGAGCAAATGGTAGAGATGTGGGGTTGGCTGCGGGAGGGTGCATCTGGTGGTGGTGGCGTAGAGAGGCTAGGTGATGATGTCGAATCTATTGTCGAAGTCCAGCAACAAGAAAGAGGGCATATGCCAGCCACAGAGGTTGGTGTCTCGCCCTCCATTCAGCCGCCCCACTGCCCGCAACCATGGTGTTGTTGCATCCATACCCTGGAGTTCACTTTTTTCGCTAGCCAAGAAGTGCCGCATCTCGCTCGACACCGCGCGACGTGGGGGAGCTCCGATATAGAGGTACTTTCCTAGGAGAGCAACAGGATGATAGATTCGATTCCTTTTCTCTTTTGACACATCCACCCGTGTTGAAGTATGCAATGCAAACTTCTAGAGTACTCCCAATATCTCAAGAATAAGATATTTACTAGAGAAGACACTAGAATAGTAACTTAGATAAATTAGGAAATTTTTAGTGTTTCGATATTTATTTAGAAGAGTGTAGAAACTCTAGATATTTTTAGATCAATGGCCATGATCTTGACACATGTCATACATCCAATGGCCATGAAGATCTATAAATAGAGAACATTGCCTCTTACCTTGGCATGGTGAGAGAGCATAGCTAGCAAGAGTGAACTAGAGTGGAGTGAGAGCTACCTAGAGAAGTGTATGTGTGCTCTTATGTAATCTTGTCCACATATTAATAAAAGTAGTGTTTCATAATTCCTAATCTCCCAATTAGATCGTGCTATTTCTAAGCATTCAGTGCATTATTGAGTTGTGATTCAACATGAGCGGCTCGGTCGCTCGGAACCACAACGGACTTGCTTTAACGTGAGTGGCATGCTGCCCGGAAGCTAGTCTTACTTTAACGTGAGTGGCTTGGCCACCTGGAAGCTAATAGTGCACTAAGAAAGTGAAAGGTGCGGGTCTTAAGTGGGTTTAGGGCCACCTCAAAGTTCCAACAATTGGTATCAGAGCAGGCAGTTCGGGACCATCTAGAGCAGGAGGAGTCTTAGGTGAATGCTATGCGGTCTTTGGTAAGCGCAGAGCACTGGCACAATAGTTCCAACAACCCGGCTAATGAGGAAGAACCATAGATCATCTAGGTTGGAGCAATGCTTGCACAGCCTCGCCAGCAAGAGGTGCGTTCCTAGATGGCTTTGGTTACCGGGCAGTGGATGAACAGGTGCTCGGTCGTCTCCAGCTCGCGAATGCACAGAGGGCAGAAATAGCAATTTTTGGCCATTGCCGATGCATGAGCCGATCTGCAGTCCAAATTCTACGCTGAGGCATAGCCACGCAAAAAACTTGCATTGCACCAGGGCCCACGCCTTCCAGATCATGTCGTTGAAGTCTGCCCTTGTTGAACCCGCAAATTGGATCCTGTAGGCGGTACTCATCGTTGGGGGTGAGCCTCTAGGCAATCGAGTCCTCCGAGAGGTCGTTTAGCACCACGTTTGCACTGGCAACAGACAACATACCTGGAGAAAATCATGGATGATGTCCGCCGAGAGATCATGGCGCACGTCTTGGATCCAACGGTTGTTTTGGATCGCTTCCGCCACCATCGGCCTTTTGCGACGCGAGTGCACAAAAAGTGCCAGCGCCATAGCCCTAAGTGGCATGGAAGGAGCCAAGACGATACCCAGAAGGATGCTCAGCGACCGCTTCCAATGGTGACCTTGGTGGCTGCAGCGAAGAGATCGCGATCAATGGCATCACATGGAGTTTCCATGCCAACCCACGGACGGTCGGGGGAGCGCCAGTCAAACCATAGCCACCTGAGGTGCAGAGCACGACTGAACTGGGTCTAAGTCTTGGATGCTAGGGCTGGCGATGGCCATAGGGAACATACATAACGCCAATTAACTTTGCACATCCCCGTGGAACTCCTCCTCCTTGCCCCAAAAGAATTAGCGTCTGGATTTGTCGAAGTCTTTGATAAATTTCTTTGAGGAGCGCATGATCGTGAGGTAGTATATTGGCAAAGCGCTCCGCACAGAGGAGATCAACATGCACTTTCCTCCTGATGTGAGAAATCTACCCTTCCATCCCGCCAGCCGTGCTTTGACCCGATCAAGGATCGGTTGCAGGTGGACGTGACACTCGCGACCGAGGGTAGGTGAATGGGAAGTTGACTTGGTCCCCTGGGAAATTTTGCAGGATGTCGTTTAGGTCCTGATCTTGACATTGAATTGCAATCACTTTGGCCTTGTCCATATTGACTTTCAAGCCCGTCACCGCACCGAAGCCATGAAGTATATCCGTTATCATATCCAGTTCACTACATACCAGATTGATGAAGACGATGGCATCATCCGCGTACAAGGAGACGCGTAGCTTTGCCTGCCGCCCATGCAAAAGGTTCACGCCACCTTCCTCAGTAGCGATTTCGAAGAGGCATGGCAATGGATTGATCGTGAGAATGAAGAGGTAGGGCGAAAGAGGATCGCCCTGCCTCAAGCCACGCCTATGCCGAATGTAGGGATCTACAGTCCATCGAGGCAGATGGAGGATGATGAAATGATTAGAGTGATCTAGTCTCTCCACCATGCGCTGAAATAGTAAAGTAGTCTCCTAGCCATGTCATGGACAATGTCGTCGCGCCGCATTATACGCTCGCCCTTTTTCTCCATATAGTCTCGCTCCATTACTGAGGTCCCATTAGTGGTTCCGACTCGTGCTTCACGCCTCCACAAGCCACATGTTATATATTTATCTATCAAGATGCATGACAGCATGAGTCATTCTGGGATGCAGATTTTGCGCCGCGGCACATGTGCTCCCAGGAGTAAAGGTCTTTTTGAATTGTAGAGATGAAAAACATAGAAACAGAAAGAATATAAAGATCCGATATGAATTCAAGTGTAAAACAGAGTATCACAAAACATACGAAGATTGCAGGGTAGCCGTTTGGATGGGACTAGGACACAGAAGCATCATTCTTATGACTCAAAGGACCTCTGTAGGAACAGAAGCATCATTCCTGTGGCTCGAAGGACCTCTGTGATTCAAAGGACCTCTGTCTCCTAGCTGTGTCATGGACAATGTCGTCGCGCCGCATTATGTGCTCGCCCTTTTTCTCCGTATAGTTTCGCTCAGGTCCCATTAGTGGTTCCGACTCGTGCTTCACGCCTCCACAAGCCACATGTTATATATTTATCTATCAAGATGCATGATAGCATGAGTCATTCTGGGATGCAGATTTTGCGCCACCCCCCCCTCCCGGCACATGTGCTCCTAGGAGTAAAGGTCTTTTTGAATTGTAGAGATGAAAAACATAGAAACAGAAAGAATATAAAGATCCGATATGAATTCAAATGTAAAACAGAGTATCACAAAACATACAAAGATTGCAGGATAGCCGTTTGGATGGGACAGCCGTTTGGATGGGACTAGGACACAGAAGCATCATTCATGTGACTCAAAGGACCTCTGTAGGAAACAAATCATGAAGATTGGAGCCCTATAAAAATCGTACAATCTAAAGAAGGCCTAAAAAGAAATTGGAAATAAGCGTTCGCTAACTTAAAAATAAATTGATTTAAAAGATTCCGAGATACATGTTAGAATTCTCTATGAAATCGTAAATTCTGTGAATAATTAAGTTCATTTATTTTCTAAAACAAAGGAAAACACAAGAGATGAAGGGCTAATATAGCAAATATATGTGTGCCAAAAAAACTGTGCATAACACGAACGGACATATCTTTTCCACAAAAGTTTGCTTGTGCACACAGTATTTCCGCGTGCACATCTGAATTTCTTTTCGGAATTCTTTGATATGTACAGCTCTTCTTCTTCTTCTTCTTCTTCTTCTTCTTCATTTTTTTCTGATCTCACAGTGGTTGAGAGCCACAGCTTTTCTTTTCGACCAGTAGCAAGTGAGCCTGGGCTCACTTCGTACTCACCAAGTTGTTGTGGGCCTTTGCTACTTGACACTTTGCAGCCCACCTCACCATCTAAAGCTCCATAACCTTGCCAGCCACACCAGGGGTTCCGCCGATGCCCGTAGTGCCTGCACGCTGATTGTTGCTTCGTTCCCCCTGTTTGCAGATATTCAATGTGATCTTTGTAATCTAAACTATCCAATCCACAGCCGCCTCATACATTAATCTGGCCTTTGACGGAAGAGCGTGTGCGCGAACAACTGGATCATGCGTGCAACTGTTTTTGTCTGTCCACACCCCGTAGACGATAGATTCGGATTCACGTACTCCGATGCTGCCGCGAACAAGCCCCAAAATCTTCGCACAAATCGCGCCACGAGGTCACTTGATGCTTCGCACGTCGCGCGTCAGTAGACAACTGCTCCATCGAAGAACTCAATCAATGGTTCATTATTCGGTTACTGGTTCGTTTTCGAAAAGAATAATCACTCGGTCCAAGATAGATGTAGCGACGTGATATTAGCGCCTACATATTTATTTTGGATTTTTTTTTCCGGCGAGGATAGAGCTTTATCGATTGGATACAATGTTTCTGGTCTTTTATATAACCTTTTCCTTGAAAAATCGCTAGTCATTGCTAGTTGTTGTACAATAAACAAGGGAACATTAGTGAGGAAGAGCTATTAATCATCCTTCCCTTCTGCTTACACAGAAATTTGGTTGTAGGTTTAAAAAGTTTTGGTGAAATTTCTTTTCTTTCGGTCCTACCACTCCTCCCACTCCTGTTACAATTGGCACTATTGTTGGGACCCGTGGATTGGAGCTGTGGAGATGGGGGCAGCAGCTAGGGTAGGGAAGAGAGGAAGGAGACAAAGAAAAAATAGTGGTAACTTCTTATCTGCTTTATTCAATGGCCGATGTCTCCTTATATAGATAGAGCCATCCAAAGACCAAAATCAATCTAATTCTTAAGGGATACAATATCTAATTTTGGTAAGCAATACTTTAAAAAGGAAACTTCTAAGGTGCATCTAATTTATCCTGGGTGTCCCTACTAGAAAGTCAACTGTTACCAGAGCCTTAGTACCTATACCAGAACTTGACGAACAAGTCTTCCTTGCGCCGCTGGCTTGCTTAGTGTGCTCCTAAGGGTGCCTCGCCGCTTATATTGCTATCCCCACATAACATCTCTCCCATCCTCGACAAACAACTTGTCCTTGAGTTGGAATTAAGGGAGGCGCTCTCCAAAGTTGGCGAGGTCCTCCCATGAGGCATTAGCTGCAGACATGCCGTCCCACTGAATGAGAACTTACCAAGTACCTCACGCACGTTGAGCATGAGTAGCTTTGGCCTGAGATGGCACCACCTTGCCATGGGAAGGGTTGAAAGCGGAGGTGGTGCGTCTAGGGGAGAACTATCATATTGCTTAAGGAGCTGGAGAAGAATTGCTCGCACAGATTGAGCCAAGGAAGTGGATCGTCCTCCCTGTCATACTCAGGAACTAGAGCTTGTAGAGGCGGGGTGGGCGGCTGTCACTGTGGTCGTCCTCGGGACGAGAATGCCACCCGCTGGGAGCTAGCACAAAACGACACGACGAGGTCGAGCCGCCATCATCCTTCGGGAAGGAGCCCCCTCGTCCTTCTATTGGGCCACGAGAAACGCGATGGAAGCCGCGGGATAGGGACGTGAGCGATCACAATAGGGGACTCAGCGGTGGCAGCCAGCAAGGTGTCCCTCGTGGTTTTTTTGAGGCACGTGATGACGAGGATTGTAGGTTTTGTATGCGGACAGAGAGGCTGGACAACTGCTCCATGGTGGCCACCCCGCTTGGCATTGTCGATAGGCAGTTCAGCGAGAAGGTGCTCAGTTAATTTGGTCAAGGTATGCGACGGTGAGGGGTGTGTTGGCATCCACGAGGGTGCTCATGGTGGCAGGCGTGGCGGAGATCACCAGCTCTAATACCAAAATAGTTGTGACAGATGGATTGGAGCTATGGAGATGGCGGGGCTACTAGGGCAGAGAAGAAATGAGGAGATGAAGAGAAATTAGGGGTAACTTCTCATCTGCTTTATTCAATAGCCGATGCCTCCTTATATTGATGGAGGCATCCAAAACCAATCTAATCATTAAGGAATGTAATCTCTAATTTTGGTAACTAATATTTAAAAAAAAACTCTAGCTTGAGGAACAAGTCTTCCTTGTGCCAGGGCTTGCTTGGTGTCCACCTAAGAGCGGCCCTGCTGCTTATATTATTGTCCCCACATAACAACTATACTTACTGATTAACTTATATGTGGTTCGGTCAGTTCCATGATCTCGCATAGCAAGACCTTGTGAAGATTACCACTAATCTTGTTTCTTCTTCACTATTGACCGTTGCAACTGTCACCACGGTAGCCCCATTTGTTCTAGATGAAGCTGATGAACGCCGTGGGGATAACGGTGAGGAATTTCTCAGCTGCCTCATCCAACACGTCTCCGGAAGTAGGTGGCGTCTGATGGTCTCTCAATCTTGACCTAGAGATGGAGGAGCTCAGGAGGCCCATACAGTAGTGAGTAGACATCATTCTCCAACTCACGGGGACAGGAGGCCCATTTCTCCTTATAGGACCTTAAAGCCTCTTCCACTGCAGCAGGACATGCGAGTATTGAGTTGCATACATCAATTAGTTAACTCCAAAAACTCAAGATGATGGGGATATGTGGATAATATACTTTGACAATCCTGCTCGTGTCTAGGCTCCACACCAGGCTTAAGACATGATATCAAGATGGACCGCTAATATTTTTATTAATGTTATGTTCTTTGGGTCTCGAACTCAGGACCTTTTAGCTTTGATATATTGTATACACCAAATAGTTCATTCGAAAGGTTATAGTGATAAAAAAAAAGGGATAGTATGCTCTAATAGTGAGGCAATACACACACCTGCCACAGGAGTGCCTGACGAGGAGAGGACCTGGTGTGGCAAGCCAATAGGTTATTGGGCTGAGAGGAATAACAAGCAGTAGTAATAGAGGGTGATAGTGGTACATGGGAAAATTTCGCAAACTTTCAGTGGTATTGAAGTGAACAAATATGTTTTGATGGTATATATCAAAACTTGGAAGGTATTTAACTAATTTCTTATCTTTTTAATCATCACTTTCATACATCAGTATGGTCCTTAATGCATGATATTGGCCAGTAATTTTTTTGTCTATCATGTTACTACCTCTATTCGGAAATAGATGACGTTATAGAATGTATATAGTCAAACTTATGTAATGTTAACTACTGATATATAAAAATATCATTGGATTGATCACGTAAGAAAATATTATTATTAGATTTTTCATAAAATGTACTTTCATAATGTCATAATTTTATAAAAAATTTACTAAGATATTCATATGCAAAATAACAGTACAAGTTACGTGTTGTAGACCATGTCAAAACTTAAAGAGTAACTTACTCAAAACCATAACTTTAGGGTACCTTATAACACTTTACCACATCTTTTAATTTTTTTTGCACAACCATAACTTGTAGTCTAATCTTTCACAGACAACTCAAACCAGCCATTCTGGACATTTAACAACAAAACTGACATAGGGACCCACCCGTCAATGCTTACATGGACGGTTGTGTGGAGCATATGCTGAGGTGGATATGGGCCCCATCTCTCTATCTCTCCTCTTTTTCTTCTCCTTCTCTTCTTCCTCTCTCCTATCTCTCTCTTCTCCTCTCCATGGCAGAACTGAATCAAGCTTTACAGTTCAAAAACCTATACTTTTATTCCCAACTCCACTTGCAGATTATTACCAACTGGATTGAACGAGCAAATTCACCACTAGAACGAAGAAACAAACAAACTAAACCAAGAAACGCACATGAGGGGAGGAGCAGGTGCAGCCGAGTGCGGTGGCATCGTGAGGCAGTCCAATAGAGCAGGATATGACACGCCATGGTGCCCTACTGCGGCTGCTGCTGCTGCTGGTGGGGGCGCTCCTCGCTGTCGTAACGGGAGTGGAGGCGCAGAGCCTATCTGAGGAGGTGCCTAGCTCTTGCCGCGCCCATTCATCATCGACCTGCCGGCGGAGAGGGGCGAGGAGGAGGAGGCATCGGTGGAGGTGCGGTGCACAAATAGGTGGCCACGCTCTGCCTGACTGTGGCGAGGGTCGTCGCACCCGATGCGGGTGTGCACGCCGATAGGGGCCAAGGTGGAGGGGAGGAGATAGGCACGCCAACAGCCATGCCAACTATCACCGCCATCAAGGGTCATGCCGTCGGTGGCGTTTGCATGCTGACTCTTGCGCACGACATCGTCATCACGTGCACCTCCGAGGGGTCAAGATGATGGTGCTGGAGGCAGTGTGGCGGTGCATCATGGACGTGGCCGCGGATGGCAGAGTGGAAGACGTAGTGGCTAAGGCCGTCAACGTGGAAAGTGATGACTGTTGTTGTTCCGAATCGGCGAGGAGAGCAGTGGAGCGGCGTCCTAGAGGGCGAAGGAGGTGAAGGAGAAGGGGTGGGGCAGAGTGAGCTCGAGAACAGAGGTGGAAGGGAATAAGAGGTCAGCGAGGGGGGTGAGCCAAGGAGAAGGGCGTCGGAGGAGGAGACGAATTGGGGCGGGAAGCACGGCACGATTAGGGGTAATCGAAGGAGAGGACACAGATTGCACAGTAGGGGGGCGACGGAGGGGTGGCGCATATGCGTGGATCGATGGTGGTGGCCTTGGCAGCCATGGACAGATGGAGAAGAGAGAAAAGAGAGAGGAAGAAGAGAAGGGTAAGAAGAAGATGAGATATTGACAAGCAGGATCCATATCCACCTCAGCATAGACTCCATGTGGACTGCCACGTAAGCGTTGACGAGTGGATACGATATATTAATTTTTATATCAAATTCTCGAAAATGGCTGGTTTGTGTTGTCTATGAAAGAATAGACTACTAATCACAGTTTTATGAAAAAAGTCAAAAAAATATAGTAAAATGATATCAGGTACTCTAAAATTATAATTTTGAGTAATTTACTCGAATTTAAAACGACATTTATTCAACTATCGTTTACTAAACTTACCGAAGAGATGATGCTATGAACTTTAGTTTCGTCGTCTGCTACTACCATCTCCATGTGGCAAATTTAAGAGCTCTCATGTACATTTGGTGTATAATATTTTTGAAAATCCGAGTGTATATGGACTTATAAACCGACACATATCTCACAGCGGAGAGAATAGTATATACTAAGCTAAAAACGACAAGCAGACTGTTCCACCTGAATAAATTAAGCTCGAGTTCGTTGGTGCTGGGACTGGGAGGATATCATGCCACGCACTCGTGGCGTGGCCCAATAATCGCAGCGTGCCGCGAGTAAACAACGTGCGTCATGTGCGCTTAACTAGCGCCCAAACCATGCCTCTGTCGCATTCCGCTCCTCACCCGACCAGCCTGACCCCTCCACTTAGTATGCGTTTGGTTGAGGTGCTCCCGCTGGATGGGATGGGGCGGCCCGTATTTGAAGCTCAAAACAGCGTTTGGTTGGGCGACTGAGCAACGGGCACGGCCGCCCGAAAGGCATCTCGATGCCAAAATACGGGACCGCACGAGTCGGCCAAATTCTTCGACTCGCGCGGCCCGACGGCCGCCCCGCACGCGCCATCTCACCCGTGAACCCCCCGCCCCCGCTTTCGTTTCCATTCCCCACCATCCCGCACCCCCAACTGCTCCCCGCTCCCGGCTCCAGCGCCGCCCTCTGCCGTCGACCCCAGCGCCGCCGCCGCCGCCCGAGCTCCTCCCCACTCCCGCCCCGCTTCCCCTACCCTCCGTCGCCAACGCTCGCCTTCGGCGCCACCGCCGCCAGCGTCCGGCCCCGCTACTGCCTCCCTCCCCCGTCCACCTCTGTGCCCGGCCCGCCGGTGCCCAGCTCCTCGTCCCGCCGCTGCTGAGCCCTGCTCCGGCCGCCTCCGTGCCCGGCCGGCCACCGAGACCCTCCTCAGTGCTCTGGCCGCCTCAGTGCCCAGCTCGGTCCGAAGGTTTTTTTTCGTTTCTTCAATTTTTAATGTACAGAGGATGCTGAGATTGTGATGCACAAAAATTGGTGTACATATTTGGTGTGTATATATGCTTAGATTGATGTATATGGATGCTTGCATAAGATAGATGAAATTTTTTTGTATAGTGATTATGTATATATGTACCGTTGCAAAATATTGTTCTATATACTTGGGTTCCTTTCCGGAGCAAACAAAAAAATGGTTCACTCCATCTCACCCCTCCAACCAAACAAAAAAATGGTTCACTCCATCCACTCTCACCCCTCCAACCAAACAAAAAAATGGACCACCCCACCCCTCCAATCAAACAAAAAACTGGATCATCTCACCACGTATAAATGGATCGCCGCATCCCATCCACTCCGAGTCGCCCAACCAAACGGACCCTTAAGCAACTTTGTTTTGTAGGGCACTTTGATATAGATTTTTAAAAAACTGAGTGATGACCATGACCGGATGGTAGTGTTTTTCCCCTCATATAATCCATTAAAGATGTAAGGTAGCTTTGCTGCTTGTAACATACTACTATGTAATCCCTAGCACATTTTCAAATCTCTTTTTAATTAATATTTTTAAAATAAAATTTAAAAGATCTACCCAAAATATTACCGAAAAGAACCTCACCTCCACGAAAACAAAGGAAAGCTTATCGGCCAGACAACCGATATGGCGTTGCAGGCACTCTTTTAGAGAGAAATTTTTAGGGGGCATTTATCTAAAATAAATTGTTTGAAATGTCTATTCAACAGTAATTCATATTTGCAACGCTAAGAAAAAAAGTTTCCTACTAATTAGCAAAGAATCTTTTGTTTAAGAATAGATAGTTTGACGCCTCCGTCATGGAACCAAAACATTCCCATATCACCTCGAGATTCGAATCTTCAGTGGTCAAACGAACTGTCGTCTAAACCATAATATCTTTGCTAGACACCAGTGTCAGCTAACACGATAGTTAATTAAGTTATCAAGGCTTAGTCGCAGGCAATACGCATCAAAGATGCCACCCAATTAATTTATGTTCTGCTTAAACTCACTCATCGTTGGGGAATCAAAGAATTCATAGACTGCAAGCTCTAAAACGCGTACAATCGAACAAACTTGGCGAGGATTTTTTTTTGTTTTTGTTTTTTGGTAGATGTAAAGCTTTTCTCCATTTTGGAATATAAAGACATGTATCTTGTCCAAGAATGTTCCTTCATTAATCGGAAGAAACGAAGAAAAGAATGCTCTATAAAATTGTTATGTGACCCACCTCAACTATGTCCCACAATTAATGTGCTATGTTCTTCCTCGAGAAAAGTTATTATGTTCTTGCAATTCATATGTTTTTCTTTTCTTTTCCCTGTTTCAAACGTATGCCCGTACGTCTAAAGTCTATTTATGAAAACTGGTTTTCCATCAAAATCTAATTTATTGTTAAATGCATGTATTTCGCCAGAAGCTAAACAAACCCTCAAAATTCCTACATAACTTCGAGGGTCCGTATACATGCCTTAGTTTCTTTACAATGTTCCCTAAGAAGTCTCCTTAGTAGTTTATCACCTCAATTCTGATTGGTATCCTAAATTACACCAAAATGATCCAATTAACTAAATTTAGTTGATCGGGTCCTCCCTGCCTTAGGAGAATAGTCATAAAAGATTTTACCAATAGCATGCGTTTCCCTCTTTTTTTCCCCTGAAAACAAGAATGCATCGTTTCAGACTTGAAAACCTCTCTTATCTTAGAAACCACCAGACGATTCAAGGGTTCAATAAGACGACAAAAAATCTAAGGGTTGAAGTGAGTGGATGACATATTCAATACAATCTAGACTAAACCAGTGCTCACCCTGGTCCTTTTCTTTAGCAAGGGTATTCTTCTCTAGTGATGGGAGGTTATGGATAGGGTTTAGAGGGACTGGAGGGTCGGGGGGAGAGTTCAACATTACCCCTCGGTAGATGGCCAAGGGTGGCGGTGTTCCGACGGTGCGTAGTTGTGTGCAAGCGGAGTGGTGCAGTGATGTTACTTGTCATTATAGGTGGAGGAAGGGTGGTGCAGGGAGCCAGTCCGTGGATCAATCGGACAGAGGAAAAGATTGTTAAGAAGCGTTCGATGGGAAAGATGGGCGGGAACATAGACGGGGTTGGTGGAGGTTGGTCACCCGTCAAGATTTCCTAGTGAGCGCACTAAAAGGACCGAAGGTGCCGACTAGAGGGGGTGGATAGGAGGCTAATTAAATTTACTTCTTTTAGCTTAGTTTATCAAATTAAGCCTTAGCTAGTTGCAAGGATAAGTTAGCTGTGTGACAGGTGAACAGCACAGGCAATAAATGATGTGTGGATTAACACGTAGCTGTCACACAGGTAGCTAACACAGGTGAGCTAAAGACTTAGAAACAGGTGAGCAAACTAAATAGCTATGTAACAGGTAGCTGACATAGGTAAGAGATATGATCTACAGCAACTGAGACACAGCTAAGCTAACACAGGTGAAAATGTGATCTATCACAGATAAATAATATATATATCTAAGAACACACAAGCATGCAGATATAATGAGTAACTAGAAACAATATAATAAGTACTCAGAGAGACAAGGTGTTTTTCACCGAAGTTCTCTACTCTTTTCAGAGCGGTACGTCGCCGTTGGAGAGGCTACTCCGAAGAGATCGCCAGCACTGAATCGTGCTTGTTCTCCGAGTACCTGAGTGATCAGGCCTCTTGCTTTGCTTGTGGAAGTCCTTTAGCCTTGCAGCAGGTAGAATTCGGATCACCTTCACAAACTACTGGTTCAGCCCACACAAGTTTGGGTGATACCAGCAACTCCTACACCCGTCTAGGAGTAGACACTCCAAGCGTAATAGATTCAGCAACAACGACTCTTGGAGGAACCAATGCTCTTTGCTCAAAGGCTCTAACTCTCTTAGTAAGTTTGGCTTTTGTTCAAAGGATGAGAGGCTTGCAACGGTCGAATATGATTCACTGGATTGAGCAAGGTTGAGGTCGAAGACCTCCCCTGGTCCCCTATTTATAGGGTTCACAGGCACCTGACCGTTACACTGTTGTCACGTAGGATTGAGTGAGTCACCGGTGACAGACACCGATGACACAGCCAGTCACAACGCACAACTGTAACCGGCTCAGGCAGATCGACACCTGTGTCACCGGAGGCACACACAGGTGAACCCTTAACTGACGTAGCTTAACTACTCAGCCCGATCTTGGCACATCACATGCCCTCAGCGCACAACTAACTCTGATCCCTAATAAGGAGAGAACTTTCGACAGTCTTCTGACTCAGCAGACAAACTATCGCAGTGCAGGTTTCTTAGCATTTACAAGCTCTCCCCTGGTACAGAGATGTACCTGAGTCATAGAGCGCTAGGCCACCTGTGACACAGCTGTGTCACACCGGCGACTCTAACCTCTAGGGTTTTTCTACTACTAGCACTGCAGAGTGTTAGCACAAGTCAGTTTCACACTTGTGTAAAACTGTTGATACAGGGCCACTGACCTCAAAGCATCAGTACCACTGTCCAACACCCTGAGCATTGAGCAAAAGAACCTTCATAGATCATTACTACTTCATCCCTCTTGATAGTACGGGTGTTTCCTATGGACTCAAGGAAACTAGTAAATCTAGGCTTTACCTACCACCAATTGCAGTCACGGCCCTTGACGCATCACCTTGCTTGTAACTCCTTGCACAGCACCGGCTTCCTCACAGCTGCCTAACACAGCCATTCCCTTGTCCTGGAAACCGCCTTTGTACTTTTTTGGTGGTCATCCTTTCCTTGATGACACTTCTTCCTGGAATCTCTTAAATCTGCTTACACTCATTGTAAACATTAGATTCCAGTTTGAGTTGCCATTAACCATCAAAACCAATTAGAGGCCTAGATGATCTTTCACGCACACTGGCTAGTTGTGTCCAACATATTTCAGGTGTAAATTAAATGTTGAGAAGGAGAGGATGAGAACAGTATGAGAGGAGAGGAGGCTGAGGGCAAGGGTGCCCCAAGGCACGAGGCACTGCCATGGGAGACTTGCCGGCTGACAACTTACAGGCTGGGTGAGGCCAAGCATCACATAAAGGATCCGCACGGCTGGCCGGTGGAGCACAGGGTGGGCGTGGCGGAGGGGCACTCGCCAGAGCATCGGGGCCATGCTACCATGGCTGCGTCAAGGTCGGTTGGTTCTCTTACAATAGTTTTCCCACATTTTCCATCGTTGCAGGGGATGGCATTGCAGATGGAGAGGTGCTCCAAGCAGGGGCAAGCGATTGATCTTAGGATACAAGGTTTTGATGCGACGAATGGTTCTAGGGGTTCACGAGGTTGGAGTGCTAGAGTTGGTGATTGGGAGATAAGATCATTGAGTTTTGATGTGCATCACGATCAGCAGTCTGGTTTGGGATGCTTGATTTAGAGCTTTGTGAGATGTTCCTCAAATTGCAACCAGACGTGCGATGCACAACACTGATGCGGGAGAGTTTGTTATAGGGTCGTTTGATCACGGTGGAAGCACCAGTGTCATTGCTGGTGCTTTCGCTGGTGAAGTCACGATTAGTGGCCGATGACGAGAAGATTCTGTATTTGAGAGTTGGGTCGATGGTGGGCCGATGGGCTGACCAATCTAGCCCATACAACACATATGTTGAAGATCTTTTTGCCCATACATGGGTCAGCAGATAAGTGGTTGTGGATTTAGAAGGGAAAAGTGTTGTCTCCATCAATAGGTTCCCCGCAAGGGTGGCGGAAGTCAAGCAATTTGGCTGTTCAGCTCCTCGTATCCAATTCTGACCACCTAGATTCATAGATTCGTGTTCATTTGCTCAAGTTATGCAGGGAGGGGTATGGATTGTCGCTTTCTGCAAAGATTTGAGCAAAGGCACAACCCGAAGTGAAGAGTTGGTGACAAAGAAAAGGCATGGGATGAAGATTCAATTTGCAAGATGGAAGAAGTAGATCTGAGGGATCGGCTATGCTGCGAGCAGCTCCGACGAGGGCAACCGAAGGGCTTGCACTGCTTGGAGCAGGGTACAGTGGACCAGCTGAGCATTGTGGCGCTGATAACGCATGTTGGAATGAAAGACAAAGGATGGAGTGAACAGCACGGTGCGGAGCACCGGGTAGAGGGGTTGCGGGGACGCGAGCCCCCACCCCGTGAAGGTGGTAGAGGTGTAGTGTGAAGGTGTTCGTGAGTCAGGGCGGGAGGTGCAGTAGGAGATGGGTAGATATCTAGGGCGAGATGGCAGTTGAGCAGGAGGGAAGCTTGGTTGTCAGATTCGCTGCTTCATCTATAGTACTAAAGGTCATCATCAAGCGCACTACACAAATCCACTTTACCAGCCCCACCTCAATAAGGAGAGTGTCACGATAAAGAAGATCAACATAAGGATAGAGATAATGATGTTGAAACTAAGGAACATGATGAGGGTTTTGTCTCCTTGGGGAAGCAACTTGACCTGATGGGTAAAGGTTGACAATCGGCGCCAGCAGGAGGGAAGCAGAAGGATGTGGTATGATAAGGTGAGGAGGCACAACACTAGAAGCAGGTCGAACTAGGGAATGGGTACTAGACACCACTCTGTGTTCTCCCACTCTGTTGCTACAATCCATTAGAAGGTAGAAAAGTTGTGGTGCTGTAGGGTGAAGCTGGGGAAGGTGATGCTGGTGGACAATCAGTACAATGGTTGAACGACATGGCTAATCAGAAAACATTAGCGTCTATCTCACATATCCAAGAAATGGTTAGCCCATCGTTTCCAGGAAGATATTGGGGAGATGGATGAAGACACAGAGATGCTAGGACATGTGGCTAGATAGTATGCAACCTAGAAGGTGAAGATAGAGTGGAGATACCTACTGATGCTGATATGGAAGATTTCTTGAAGGCTGAAGAGGATCAGAGGCAACCACAAACGCAAGAATCAGTAGCAAGCTTCATAGTGGTGAGGAGACGAAAGAGGAAGACACCGCCACTGGCGACATGCAAGAGCAATGGAATTCAACATGGAGACATGCCAGCTCACTACAAGGCCTAGCTATTGGTGTCCAAGTGAAATATGGAGATCCTAGGTACGTCGTGTCCTGATTCAAACTCATTTGCAGTGTTTCAATCAACTCCTTCCCTTATTCTTTCTTATGTTGTAGTTGCCAAGGGGATCGTGCTGGAGGAGACACAGGTGGAGATAGATGGAGTAATAGTAACAATTAGAGCGAAAAAGATGGTGCAAGCTGCTTTGTATGCAGTGGAGAAGAAGAAGAGAGGTGAAAGAGCATCTAGGCCCCAAGTTGGTTTTGATGGTTAATGGAAACTCAAACTGGAATCTAACGTTTACATTGAGTGTAGGCAGGTTAGTAGGTTCCAGGAAGAAGTGTCATCGGTGAAAAACTCTCTGTCTCCTTGAGTACTTGCTGTTTTACTCTTAGCTTCTTGCTATATCTGCTTGCTTGTATGTTCTTATAGAGATCTTGTTTATCAGCCTATATCACCTTTACACCTGTGTGTTCTTAGCTGTGTCACAGTAGCTATAGATCGTATTTCACACCTGTGTCAGCTATCTGTTACACAGACACACTAATTGCTTGTTATTTTGCTAAGTCCTTAGCGTACCTGTGTTAGGAACCTGTGTGACAACTGCATGCTAATTTATACATCATATCTTACCTGTGTCACCCACCTGTCACACAGCTAGCTAACCCTTGCCTCTGCATAAGGCTTAATCTGATCAATCTAGTTAAAAGAAGTAATTTTTGTTAGCCTCCTATTCACCCCTCTAGTCGGCATCTGAGGTCCTTTCAATTGGTATCAGAGCAGGTTGCTCTTTGATTTGGCCTAACAGCCAGAGTAAAGGATGTCGGGCTATGAGGGTAAAATACCTGTTTTTAATGGAACTAATTATGCCTTCTAGAAAAGAAAGATGCAAATACATCTTATCTCAATTGAGCCAGATGTGTGGGAAGTTGTTTGTACAGGCTATCAGTTGAAAGACCCAGCCGCTCTTAGCGTAAACGACAAGAGAAACATTCAGAACAATGCTAAGGCTGCCACTGCTATATTTATGGGTTTGTAAGAGCACGACTTCAACAGGGTTAGCACTATGGATTCTGCTAAGGATATCTGGGACACCTTGGAGCAGATCCATGAAGGCAGTAACACTCTAAAGAAGTCAAAGAGGAGCCTTCTGGAATCAAAGCTAGAGAGGTTTGAGCTCGAGCATGGTGAAGACATCAATTCTTTGTTTTCAAGACTCACCATTATCACAAATCAGCTGAAGGCTCTAGGCTCCATCCGAGTGGAAGATGAAGACGTGATCAAGAAGTTTTTGTCAGTGCTTCCGAAAGCCTATAGGACACTTGTTCTCATGCTGAACGAAAAAGATGGGTTTGAGCAAATGAGGCCCACAGAAGTGTTAGGAAGGATCCTAACACATGAGATGGAGCTTAAGCAAGAAGGCAAGCAAAGCTCCTCTCCAGCTGTCAAGAAAAATATTACCTTGAAGACTGCTGCTTCAACATCACGGATTGAGAGTGATAGCAGTGAAGAACTTGATGAGGAGATATCCAGTGGAGAAGAGAGTGAACTCATCCTCCTCACAAGGAACTTCAGAAAGTTTTACAAGAAAAAGAAGCAACTTGGATTAGGTGACAGATTCAGAGGGAAAAAGCTGTCAAAAGATAACAAGTGCTTCGAGTGTGATAAGGAAGGCCACTTTGCTGCTGATTGTCCAACCAAGAGAAAGGACAATAGCCAGTACAGAAAGAAGAAGGACTTCCATGGGAAGAAGAAGACCTTCAACAGCAAGCATCCAACCTACTCCAAAAACAAAGCCGCTGCCAGAGCTTATGTTGGACAGGCTTGGGTATCTGAGGACTCAGGCTCAGAAGAAGAGTCAGAGGATGAAGATCAAGTTGCTGGGATCGCCATCAGCATGGCTGATATACCCAGCTGTGACACAGCCAGGTCACATAGTTCCGAGTTCAGTGCTGAAGCTGATCAACTTCCATCCACTTCTGCCCCTTTGTGTCTCATGGCCAAAGGTTCTAAGGTACTTACTGAGGATGACTTCCCTGATTATATTGAACTAATGGGCATTTTTGAAAGAACAGATAAGGCCTACGGCAAGGAGAGGAAGGAGAACATATCCTTAAGGGATAAACTCAGGGAGCTGAGTGAATCTTATGATGAGGTTACTGATGACAGGGAAAACCTCAGGCTTGACCAGGAAAACTTGGAAATAGCTCATGAAAAGCTCAAGGCAGCTCATGAGCTTCTGATAAAGGAGCATGAGGAGCTCAAGGAAAACATTCTTTGTGCACTGATATTTCTTCTACTGTATGCACTGATGTTCCCTTGCCTGCTCCTACTGTTATTGAATTATGCCTGAACTGTGCTAGCCGTATAAATGTTCTAACATCCACAGGTGGAGTCACTGATGATTCAAAAGAGGCATCAACCTCTACTACTACTAACCTTGTGGATGCAGATGAGCACAACAAGCTCAAAGAGGAGCTTGAAGAGCTAAAAAGGCTAATGAGCAAAGGCCTATGCACTGCCAATATTGGCATGCAGAACTATAAGCTAATCAAAGCTGAAATGCTCAGAAAGAATGATGGCCGAAAAGGCTTGGGTTACATTTCTTCTACTCATAAAGATAAATTTCCTGTTGCTACTAACTTTAATCTTGTAGAAAAATTTGTGAGGCAGGCAAGTACATATGAGGAATGCAGTAAACATTCCATCCAACCCATCCTATGTACTGCAGATGGATAGAAAAGAGAAGGTTGTGGCTAGGTATGTTGGTCACAAGCACTTGACAAAGTGGTTGCCTGCGATCTGGGTTCCAAAGGTAACAGTTACCTGTGTCACCGGTGTCTTATACAGCTGTGCAACCACCAGTGCCACCAGTAGCTCACACAGCCAACTAACCTCTCTGTCTAAGGTTGCAGATGATAGCAATCCTAAGAGAATTCATGTCATATCATCTGTTGCTCAGGCTATCAATTATAAGAACAAATCTTCTAACTCATTAGCTGCTATTTCTGCATATGGTAAAACTGCTAAGGGAACCAAACAAGTTTGGGTCCCTAAACCCCATAACTAATCTTGCAGGATACTGCCTCCAGTGGAACTGACTGGGTTGTGGACAGTGGATGTATACAACATATGACAGGAGGCAGAGAAGAGTTTGTAGAGATCACACATGAAAATCTTTCAAGTAAACATGTGATCTATGCAGATAACTCCAAGGGAAAGGTAAATGGCATTGGTAAAGTTGCAATATCTGAACATCACTCTTTATCCAATGTAATGCTTGTAGATCAGATAGGCTATAGCCTTATGTCTGTGTCACAGCTGTGTGACACAGGTATGAAAATCACGTTCTATCTTGATGAGGTTATAGCTTCCAAACTATCTGATGATTCTCAAGTGTTCAGAGGATGCAGGTCTAGAAAGCTATACATAGTAAACTTTAAAGAACAGCCTGCAGCAGCTCCATGGTGTCTAATGGCCAAGACCAGTGTTGGCTGGTTATGGCACATGCGGCTAGGGCACATGCGGCTAGGACATGCTGGGATGAAGCTTCTTAACAAACTGAGCAAACATGACTATGTCATTGGCTTAGAAAAGGTAAAGTTTGAGAAGGACAAGTCCTGCAGTTCATATCAAGCCGGCAAACAAGTTGGAGCTGCCCATCGTCCCAAGAATGTCATGACCACCACCAAACCTTTTGAGCTCATACACATTGACCTGTTCGGTCCTATTACATATGAGAGCTTGGGAGGTAACAAGTATGGATTTGTCATTGTAGATGATTTTTCTCGATATACTTGGGTGTTCTTTTTGAAGGAGAAGACACAGGTTTACAAGAAGTTCAAGCATCTCATTGTAAGAGAACAAAATGAATGGAAGGTAAACCTTGTCAAGGTCAGGAGTTACAATGGGACTGAGTTCAAGAACTCCAAGGTGGAAGCATTCCTGGACAAGCATGGAATCAAGCATGAATTATCAAGTCCATATGCTCCACAGCAAAATGGAGTAGTGGAAAGGAAGAACAAAACCCTGATAGAGATGACAAGGACACTGCTAGATGAGTACAAGACTTCACCAAGATTTTAGGCTGAAGCTATCAACACTGTCTGCCACTCCATCAACAGGATATATCTACATCCACTACTCAAGAAGACTCCTTACGAGCTGCTCACCAACACCAAGCCAAATGTCTCATACTTCAGAGTATTCGGTTGTAAGTGCTACATTCTTAGGAAGGGCAAACGCCTCACTAAGTTTGAAGCTAAATCTGATATTGGTATATTTCTTGGTTATTCCACTAACTCTCATGCCTATAGAGTTTTAACACTCCACAAAGGTTGTTGAAGAATCTATAGATGTGGACTTTGATGAGTCTTATGGCTCCCAAGGAGAGCAAGTTGCTAATGATGTAGGGAGTAAGGACATTCAAAAGAAATCTACTGGTGAGATCAGACCCACCATCAAAGAGGAATCTGCCTCACTAAAAGATCAAGAACCACTCCCTCCATCACTGGATGAAGACACTGGAGATGAAGACATCGAGCTCGAGTACAACCCAGCCAATGATCTCCTGGATGCAGAGTACCTGTCTCAGCCAGCTGTGTCGCAGGAAGAACCAGCTGTGACACCGGTGGTTGACCCCGAACCCCTTGTGATCAGCAGGCTGCAGAAGGATCACCCTGTAGACTAAATCATTGGTGCCATTAATAGGGGAGTGACTACTCGTTCTCGAATAGCTAATTTCTGTGAACATTACTCTTTTGTTTCCAGTGTTGAATCCAGGAACATTAAGGAAGCTCTCATGGATGCTGACTGGATAAGTGCTATACATGAAGAGCTGAATCAATTTGAGAGAAATCAAGTGTGGTGCCTGATGGAAAGACCCAACGATCATAATGTTATTGGAACAAAATGGGTCTTCAGGAACAAACAAGATACAAATTGACAAGTGGTAAGGAACAAAGTCAGACTTGTGGCTCAAGGGTTTACACAAGTGGAGGGTCTGGACTTTGGAGAAACTTTTGCTCTAGTTACAAGACTTGAAGCCATCAGGATTCTTCTTGCTTATGCTGTTCATCACAATATCAAGCTTTATCAAATGGATGTAAAATCAGCCTTCCTGAATGGTAAGCTCTCTGAACTTGTTTATGTTGAACAGCCACCTGGTTTTGAAGATGATAAGAAACCACACCATATCTATAAACTACACAAAGCACTCTATGGCTTAAAACAAGCACCTAGAGCATGGTATGATACATTGAAAGAATTTCTGATCAAGAATGGATTTAAAACAGGCTTAGTAGACACAACTCTATTCACTAAGAAAAATAGAAATGATTTATTTGTGTGTCAAATATATATCCATGACATAATATTTGACAGTACTAACCGCTCCATGAGTGATGAGTTTAGACAGATGATGACCAAAAGGTTTGAGATGTCTTTGGATGGAGAACTCAAGTACTTTCTAGGACTTCAGATCAAACAACTCAAGGAAGGTACATTTGTTTCACAAGAAAAGTTCACCAAGGACATCATCACCAAGTTTGGCATGAAGGATGCAAAGGCTATTCACACTCCCATGCAAACTAATGGTCATCTGGACTTAAACATCGAAGGTAAGTCTGCTGATCAGAAAGAATTTAGATCTATGATAGGATCCTTGCTTTATTTGTGTGCATTTAGGCCAGATATAATGTTGAGTGTATGCATGTGTGCAAGATTCCAAGCTAATCATAAGGACTGTCACAGAGTGGAAGTAAGAAGAATACTGAGATATTTGATTCAAACCTCAGGCTTTGGTCTTTGGTATCCTAAAGGTGCAAATTTTGAGTTAGTTGGCTATTCTGATAGTGACTATGCAGGGTGTAAGGTTGATCGAAAAAGCACCTCAGGTACTTGTCAATTTCTAGGGCATTCCTTAGTGTCCTGGTCATCCAAGAAACAAAACTCAGTAGCCCTTTCCACTGCAGAAGCTGAGTATATAACTGCTGGTAGTTGTTGTGTTCAGTTATTATGGATGAGGCAGATCTTGAAAGATTTTAGCATATCTTTTAATCAAGTACCCCTCTTCTGTGATAATGAAAGTGCAATTAAGTTAGCCAATAACCCAGTACACTACCAAAGATCCAAACACATTGAAGTGAGGCACCACTTCCTGAGAGATCATGATGAGAAGGGAGATATACAGCTGTGCCATGTAAGGACTGAAAAATAATTAGCTGATATTTTCACCAAGCCCTTAGATGAGACTAGGTTCTGTGCTCTGAGGAGTGAATTGAATATCATTGATGTCTCTAATCTTCAATAAAAAGGATTGGCTTGGTGTCTAGCTCATATGTTCTGCCATTTATATGCCTTACATGCTCATCTGTGTTGATCGCCTGTGTCACAGGTGTATGTGTTTTATGCATAGAGTAGAGATTTTTTTCAGCTGTGTGTGCACATTAATGTGTATCTATTTTTCAAAATCGACTCATGTCAGTTTTAGTTTTGCTTGATTAATTTTCTGGCAAACTGACATTGGGAAGATTGCATAAGGATCTCCTGATAGTGTTCATATGCTTGCTCTCTTATCAAATTCTCTCTGTCTTGGTGTTTATGGATGAAGTACTTGTCACCTGAGCCATCCATCTGTGTCTCAGGTGAATGCTGTTGATTTCCGTAGGTCCTAGGGTATCCTATTTACTCACCTGTGTCACAGGTCCTTCTGTCAGCTGTGACACAGCCACCTTATACCCCTTCAGCCTATATAAGACGTCGATACGTTTTCCACAGAACCCACGTTCTATGTTAAAACCCCAAACTTCCGCCGTGCGCCAAAACTCCAAATTCTCGACGAAATCGATGTTTTCGCCCCTCGAAATATTTCGAAGCATCGGAGAAAGCTTTCTGAAGAGCTCTAGCATCAATTCATCCGCGCATTATCAATCTTTGCTCAAAGTAAGCTTCTGCCAGCCCTACTTTGCGCCTGTTCTTTCTTAGGGCTTATGTTTTTGCTCTAAAGCCTAATCCATTAGCGCATTGTTAAATGTTAGGGTTGGTTTAGCTCCTGATAATCTTTCAGAACCTATCTTGCTCGAAATTAACCACCGAAAACCAGTAAATCTCTAGATTTCTAAAATCTGCCGTCCGCCTCCGCACGTAGCTGTGTCACTACTAGGGTCACACCTGTCACACAGGCAAGTCTATTCAAAAGGCTGAGACCTCGGTTTGTTACCAAGTCACCACCTGTGTCTCCTCATTCTCACACAGGTGTCTCACACAGCTACTACCTTTTGCATCTCAGGAACACCTCTTACCTATATTCTGTCTTATCTATCTTGTTTCTACAGATGCCTTCAGATTCTGATAGAGCTGACAGTGGGGTCAAGTGGTCTGATCCGGAGCAGTCCAACTTTGAAATCAATATTTCAGATTCAGACCAAGAAAGAGAAAGGCTGAGACAGAAAGCAGAGGTTGCTGAGAGGAGAAAGGCAAGCCAAAGGGCTTACAGGCAGAGGAAAGCAGTTGCAAAGAAATCAGCTTCTCAAGCTGGCATATCCAGCTCAGCTCAGCATGCTCCACCCAAGAGGACAAGATCCTCAGCTGCTGTTGAGCACACGTCTTTGGGAAAAGAAGCAGCTAAGAAGCAGAAGCAACCAGCTAAAAGAGGTTCAAAGCCTTCTATTGCAAATGTGGTGCTGCCAAGAGGCACACTCACCATCAGAGAACCTGTTCTAGAATCCCAAATATCTCACGAAGATCTCGAGAATGATAAGCTGATTCTGGAGGAGTTGGATAGGCTGGCAGCTCAGATGAGAGAAACAACTGATGAAACAGTAAAGAAGCAGTTATCCCCCATATACACAGCCAAGAGTTTTGAGCTTTCAGAACTGTCAAGACCTGTATCTATGGCAATTCCAGAACCATCAGAAGCAGATAAGACTACCTTGAGGGAGATTGCAGATTTGCACAAGCAGATGCGGTCAGGCCAATCTTACTCAGAAGAAGCAGAGTTGAGAAAGAAGATTCTTGAGAAGCAAGATCAACTTTCAACTAAATGCTTGGCAGAAGGGTCGCACAAACCACTAGAACTTCAGCATACTGATGCTAGAGATAGGCATATCATCCTTCAAATCAGTGAGTTAACCAAGAAGGCTAACACTCTGCCAAGAGGCCTTGAGAGGACTTCCATTCGAGCTGAAATCAAACTCAAGCGAGATCTGCTATCTCCTGAGTTCAAATCTCAAAGAGCAGCCCCTCCTATTGCCAGTTCAGGATCAAGGGTTCCTCCCATAGCTGCAGATGATCTTCTTACATTGGAGATACATGATATTCTCGGAAGGCTCAGAGACATGCCAAATGGTCCTGAGAAAATTGCTCTAAGAGCTGAGCTCAAGCTTAAAAAGGCTATGCTTCCAAAGGTTTCCAAGCCTACATCACCTACTGCTGCTGCACCTGCTCAAGCTCCAAAAAGGAAAAGATCAGAAACTGTTGTGATCAGTAATGAACCTCAAGCCAAGAGGCAGTCTGAGGCAGATGTTGAAATTATTTCAGAGACAACTCAGAGCTCTAAGCCATCTCTAAAGGTTCAGTTTGAACAACAGACGTCAGCCATTAAAGAGCTTAAGAAGGAGATGCTCCCACCTGTGTCACAGGTCACCAGCCCAGCCAAGTCAGATCTTCAGACTTATCAAAGGAGGAGTAGAAGAACTCAAAGCTCTACAAGTGTAGAATCTCTCTCCTCGCTGGACGTTCAAAAGCAGATGTCTCCTTCTCAATTCTTGGTGTCGGAGGCAGAAGAACAAGCTGTCAAAGAGGCCCAAGAGCCTTCATCTTCCAAGTCTGCATCAGCAAAGTCTTCTGAAGCTGCCAAACCTTCAAGTCCACAGCTGGCTCTGCCAGCTGTGTCTCAGGCACAAGAAGTTCAAGCTCCAGAACAGCACCGGTCTCCATCACCTGTGCCACCGCCAGCTGACCTAGCTCCTTCAGTTCAAGCACCTGTGTCCTCACCTGTGGCACAGGCAAGTCAGTCAGCTGAGCAAGAAGAAAGCTCCGAGAGCTCATCAGATGATGGTAGAGGAGTGTCTGTAACTCCACCAAGGCCAAGAGAACCTAGAGCTGATTCTGATGAAGATTACCAAGCAGAAAGCTCATCTCCCAGTGCTGAAGCAGCCGCAGAGGAAGAGGAAGAAGAGGCTGAACAAGCAGATAGCTCTCCCAGTCTCTCAGTCAGAGAAGAAGACCTGGAAACTAAGTATTATTACATCTTCTCCCATGCCTTGAGGACTGAGGCAAATCAAATGCAGTTCATCTCCCGAACTGTGGCCAAGAAGCTACCCAAAAGTGATCCCCAGAAATCAAGAAGCACAGTTGCCTCCATGAGCACAAGTGCTTTCATAAGGATGATGTCAGCTTGCCCATATTTCAGTGAAGACAAGGAGTTTCAGGATGCATCTTGCTCAGACCCCAGATTTCACACTAATCTTCAAAGGGGTGTCTACCATGAAATCCTTGCTTCCAAGGGATTTGTTGATTGTAAGGCCATCGATTGGTCTGCCCTGACTGACATCAGACTACAGAGTCTTCAATCTCTCATCCAAGTCTCAGGTCTGGAGTTCATATGCAATCTTCAACAAGATTATGACCCAGAGGTCATTAAAGAATTTTATGCCACAGTCTGGATAGAACAAGAGAATCAAGATGTCATGTTATGGAAGACAAGAGGCCAGCTAATTTCCATCACAGCTTCAGAATTCAACAGTCTGTTTCATGCACCATTGGAGCCTGGGATGCCAAATCTGTTCAAGCTTGAGCCTGTCTCCAATGCTGACAGAAGAAGATTCTATCCAAGAAACTTTACATTCCCTGCAAATGCCCCATCAGATCATGTGTACTTCAAGGGCATTACAATCACAGCTAAGCATCTGGTTAAAATTCTCAATGTCACTCTTCAGCCCAAGGGAGGCAATACAGATGCTGTTTACAACTCAGTTTGGCAAGTACTGGTGCACATAGCTAAGAATGTACATTTTGATGTGGCCAGATACATTTTCCATGAAATTGATGCTGTCCAGAAGGACAAGAAAGCCAAGCTCAGATATGGGTCCTATATTATGTTTATGATCCTTCAGAGAACAGGTCTTCCAGACTCCACCTTCGACATCTCAGTGAAGACCATTAAGACCCAGCTCAGGCCTCAGGCTGATGATCATCCTGATGAGGTTGCTGTTCCAGCCCTGTTTGGAGATTCTCCAGAACCAACTGTGTCAGCTCCCGGTGACACCGCTGCTCCCACAACTCCTCAAGCGCCTACTCCCCAAGTGCCTGTGCCTCAGGTCCGAGTGCCTACCGGTGTCACCGCTGATACTCCTGCAGCTGACCCAGCTGAGTTAGTATCTGTGACACAGGTGGCTGAAGATGGCACTCTCTCGACCTCTCTTCTGTCTCAAGCAGCAGCCAGAGCTTATCAGAACAAAGTGATGCCAACTCAGTTTGCAGCTCTGCGCCGAGAGAACCTTCAGCTTCGAACAGAAGTCAACAGTCTGCACTCCAAAGTTGATCTGCTGCAGGCTCAGCTATCAGAAGTTCTCCAGCTGTTGAAGACCAAGCTCTGAATGTTTCTCCTCCTCAACCCTTTTTGCTATTTTAGTGTCAAAGGGGGAGAGATGTGTGTAAGGGGGAGAGTTTACAGAGATAGGGGGAGAGTATTTTGGATACAGGGGAGAGAAAATTATATTTTCTGGTGTAGTGAAGACTTGTTTTATTTCTGATTCTTCTGTCTTGATTACAATTAACTAATCTTTTGATCTGATTTAACAAGTTACTACTAAGTCATCTATTTTGCTCTGATGCAGTAATATTTCAGTAATGCTCTGATGAAGTAGTTCATGCTAAATTGTGTTGCTATGATGCATATATCTTTTTGAATGAAGCTTTGTATCTACTTATGCTCTGATTCATACTATCATGTCAAGAATTATATTCTGATGTTCTCACATGCTTTGACTCATACTCATACACTCTGGTCTTTATAACTACATCAGAAGTGACACATATCAGTTCAGATATATCCTTTATGTCATATGATCTGATACATACTCTCTAGAATGACAGATGCTCTGATACACATTCTCTGAACTGATAAAAGTGTAAGTTGTAAGAAAAATACTGCCCATATCTAAAATCATAACCTGTGCTCTAGCCTGATTGAAGCAAATCTATTATGCACAACCTCAGGGGGAGTTTTCTCTAATAACCTGCACATGTATCTTCTATTCAAATCGTTATGCGAATTTGTTGAATGGGTTGCCACTAACCACCAAAAAGGGGGAGATTGAAAGAGCATCTAGGCCCCAAGTTGGTTTTGATGGTTAATGGCAAATCAAACTAGAATCTAACGTTTACATTGAGTGTAGGCAGGTTAGTAGGTTCCAGGAAGAAGGGTCATCAGGAAAAGGATGACCACCAAAAAGGGTACAAGGGTGGTTTTCAGGACTAAGGAATGGCTGTGCTAGGCAGCTGTGCCACAACTGTGAAGAAGCCGGTGCTGTGCAAGGAGTTGCAAGAAAGGTGATGGTGGCTTGATGCATCAAGGGCCGTGACTACAGTTGGTGGGCAGGCAAAGCCTAGATTTGCTAATTTCTTTGAGTCCATAGGAAAAACCCGTACTATCAAGAGGGATGATGCAGTAATGATCTGTGGAGGTTCTAGTTGCTCAATGCTCAGGATGTTGGACAATGGCACTAATGCTTTGAGGTTAGTGGCCCTGTGTCAACAGTTTTGCACAAGTGTGAAACTGGTTTTGTGCTTGCACTCTGTAGTGCTAGCAGTAGAAAACCCTAGTGGTTAGAGTCACCGGTGTGACACAGATGTGTCACAGATGGTCTAGCGCTCTGTGACTTAGGTACATCTCTGTACCAGGGGAGAGCTTGTAAACGCTAAGGGACCTGCGCTGCGATGGCTTGTCTGTTGAGTCGGAGGGCTGTCAGAGGTTCTCTCCTTATTAGGTTTCAGAGAGTGTTGTATGCTGAGGGCATGTCGTGTGCCAGGACCGGGCTGAGTAGTGTTGCTACATCAGTTAAGGGTTCACCTGTGTCAGCCTCCGGTGACACAGGTATCAGTCTGCCCTAGCCGGTTATAGGTTGAGCGTAGTGTGTAGCTGTGTCACCGGTGCCTGTCACTGGTGGTTCACTTAATCTTACGTGGCAACAGTGTAACGGTCGGGTTCCTGCGAACCCTATATATAGGGGACCAGGGGAGGTCTTCGACCGCAACCAATCAACCTTTGCTAGTGAATCATATTTAACCGTTGCAAAGCCTCTTCCCACTGAACAAAAGCCAAAGTTTGCTAAGTGTCAGTTCGGGTGAGTTAGAGTTCTTGAGCAAAGAGCATTGGTTCCTCCAAGAGTTGTTACTGCTGAATCTATTACTCTTGGAGTGTCTACTCCTAAACAGGCGTAGGAGTTGCTGGTACCACCCAAGCTTGTGTGGGCTGGACCAGTAGTCTGTAAGGGTGATTGAAGTCTACCTGCTTCAAGCAAAAGGACTTCCACAAGCAAAGGAAGAGGCCTGAGATCAGGTACTCGGAGAACAAGCACGATTCGGTGCTGGCGATCTCTTCGGAGTAGCCTCTCCAACGGAGACGTACCACTCTGCAAAGAGCTGGGAACTTCGGTGAAAAACTCTCTGTCTCCTTGAGTACTTGCTGTTTTACTCTTAGCTTCTTGCTATATCTGCTTGCTTGTATGTTCTTATAGAGATCTTGTTTATCAGCCTATATCACCTTTACACCTGTGTGTTCTTAGCTATGTCACAGTAGCTATAGATCGTATTTCACACCTGTGTCAGCTATCTGTTACACAGACACACTGATTGCTTGTTATTTTGCTAAGTCCTTAGCGTACCTGTGTTAGGAACCTGTGTGACAGCTGCATGCTAATTTATACATCATATCTTACCTGTGTCACCCACCTGTCACACAGCTAGCTAACCCTTGCCTCTGCATAAGGCTTAATCTAATCAATCTAGTTAAAAGAAGTAATTTTTGTTAGCCTCCTATTCACCCCCCTCTAGTCGGCATCTGAGGTCCTTTGAAGAGGCACAAGCAACTAAGGAGTGGGAGGTTGTGGTGCTAGTGACGTTGACTTCAGTTGAACAGGAAGCGGAGCTGTGTAAAAGTTTGTCAAATTAGCATAAAGGGAAGATGTAGGTGAGAGATATGTTGTCTAGTGCTAATGCTAAACAAAGAGTTGTCACAGGTCAGTCGAAAAGCACGAAAAATATGACGATTGCGCTCAAGAGGAAGGGGTGGTGTGAAAAAAATGCAAACAAAAGTCATAGCTTTTTGGAATGTGTGAGGGTTAGGAACGGCAGGTCGACAGAGTCAGGTGAAAGAGTTGGTGGGCCTGCATAGACTAGATATTATATGCTTGCAAGAAACAAAAAAGGAGAACTTTTTAGAGTGAGAGTTAATAAACTTGGGAAATTCTTCTAAATGATCAAGATGTCAGCCTATAGGGGAGGGATGAATAGGTGACTAACAAATTTTAACGTATTTTACCAATTCTTGTAATTATGTGGAATAGAAGGTTATCTAGTGCAAGACTATATGAACACCCCTACATACTAGTAGCAAAAGCAAACAACAACACAAATAAACTTATGAAAAGTAAAGTATGAAATGTAAACCAAGAGGCGACATATGTTGTTACCGAAGTTCGGATCCTTGGGAGAATCCTACGTCTCTATTATGGGACTTGGTTACAAAGACTGAAGTTGGCTCTCTTACAAGCCTTTTCCTCGAAAAAGTGCACCGAGCAACTCTTCCCTTCCTTCTTGGTGATTCTTTCCTTGCCGGAAGCGGATCTCTGTCACACCTTGTTTTCTAATAACCGAAAAATTACGATTTACAAAAAACCTTTGCAGCTAATAATGTTAACGTAAGTGAATCTAATCAAAACTTTTTACACAAGTCTTGTTTGTGCTAAATCTTAAGGATAGCACAAACCAAAAACCTCTACTCTTCCTTCCTCAGTAACTTCACCGACAAGTTAGGGCAAACATATGTTCTTGTTTTCCCTCGACCCCTAATGCATGCAAACTCTGTCTACTGATATCTATGTCTACATTCATATCCACCTAGACCTACATCCTTTTGTGTGAATATCTTTAAATCTAAATCTAAACCCTTAGCACATTTTCTCTCTCCTAGTTGCCTAACCCTAATATATCTCTCTAATCCCTTGGCAACCTTTCTCCCTCCTCACATGTGTGGTCAGCTGAGCATGCAGCCATGTCCCCCATCCTCATTTCCTTCTCTCCATTTGTCTCCTAAAACCCTAATCCTTGGCACCCCGTGTTTCCTTCCGTCTATTTTATCATATAAGTGTTTTCCAAAATCAAATATTTGGTAAAACATGTCTAAAATGTGAAAGTATGAGCTTCCACTTCAACCCTAGCTATTCTAAAAACTTTTCAAAATATTAAATATTTCTTTTGGGCTCATTTTCAATTTTGATTTACAAACTAGAAATACATCTAAATTAGAAAATCTTCCAACACAAGCTTATTTATTCTATAAAAAAATTCCAAAGTATAAGCATGTGATATTTCAAAGGTTATAAATTTTTATTTCCCCTTTTTAAATAAAGATACCACTTCTAGATCAATCTTCCAATTTCTTTTGCAATATTCAATTTAGGGTTAGGGCTGAAATCCTAATTCATTATTTAATGTGGGATTTTGACCTCCAAAAATTCCCATAAAATTTCACAAAGCTTCTTACATCAATCCTAAGAAAATTTTAAAATAATATTTTTACCTCAATTACAAAAGTTTCAAATAAATTTAAATTTGCATTAGAGCTAATTTTGAATTTAGACTAATGCCCCAAATATATATATTTCAGAAAAATCTCAGAAAATTTCCCAAGACTATTAAGATCTATCCTAGAAATATTATGAAATAATATGATGACTTTCGGTTAAAAAATTTCAAAATATTTGAAATCTCAGTTTGAGCTATTTTTGAAATTTGGATGATACCCTAAGTTTTAAACCTCACATAATTTTTTTATAGCTTTTGTGGAGCAACCTTTATAAAAACTCACAGGTTCTTTTCACTATTCCATCCTTCTATTAACTTTCTCCCTTCTTCTGCTAAGTCCACCTGCTAGCGTACCAACCGATGCACCACTTCTTCCCCTGCCACGTGGTCCTGGCCCCACTGGTTAACTTCTTTCCCATCTTCCCCATCTTCTTCTTCTTCCTCCCTCTCTCTCTCTCTCTTCTACCGACCCCTGCTCCTCCATGCCATGCCACCCCAAGCGATCAGCTCCACGATAAACCTCAGTGCCCCACTCCTCTAGAGACACCACTGCCGCCGGGCCAGCAGCCCTCGCGCCCGTGCCTCCCCTCCTCCTTATCCTCTTCTCCCTCTGGTCTCTATAATACCAAGCCGAGCACTTCCTTGATCACTCCCAATCCACTCCTTCCTTCAACATCCGTCCTCCTCTCGCCATCCTCTCCCTCCTAGACGCTAGCATGAGCCACAAAGCTACCCAGCGCTCTTCTTCCTCCCCTCCAGCGCTTCCCTCCGCACCAACCACTGGCACTCCCTAAGAATACCGGCTCCACCCCACTGTTGACCTCCTCTCTAGCTCCTTTCTCACGTCCTCGCTCTCCCTGACCTTCCCCTTCTCCCTTGCTTGCAATCGCGGAGCTCATCGGTGAGTTTCTTCCCAGAGCCAACCACCGACAACTAGATCTGTCCAGCCCTCTCGCCGCTACTCTGGTGCCTGTCGCCGGCCATCTAAGCCACCGAGGGACTCCCCTGGCCTCCACGACCAAGTCCCGGTTGTCATCATCGACAATCGTGGCACCAGTCGCCACAGTGGTAAGCCATCAGTCTAAACCCCGGCCTCTCTCTCCTTTCTTCAGGGTTAAACCCTAATCTCCCCCGCTTAAGTGCACACTTAGAAACAGGTTGAATCATAACCCATCGCTAACCTCTAGGCCTACCTCGGGTTAAGTGGAAACAGTTCCCTGGCGTACGCCAGCCTCTTTAGAAGACGTACTTCCCCTTCTTCTCTTCACGCTTACGTTTTTCTTCCAGGAAAGCACACACGTCTTTCTTCTGTCACTCGGAGCCATCTCCAGTTCACCAAAGGCATATTTCATGAGGATGCCTTCAGCGCCACCCTCCCTCTCTGTCGGCAGACTTCCCCCTCTCTGATTCCCCTCCTGGCAAATCTTCGGAGGCTCGATCCTCCTCATCGTGACTCCGATAGATCTAATTATTTTTCCTATTTCCTATAAATTCAAATCCTAGTCAACAATACAACTTTCATAATTTTTGAATTTTTTTGAAATTAGCATTGTGCATAAATTCTTTACTATAGCTCCAAATGCATTGATTCTTTTTTTATAATATTATCTAAAATAAATTTGAACACTTTGGTTCCAATAGGTTTATGAAATTCAAATATTTTTGTTATATTACAAAGGGATATGATGTCGGGGCCCGGGATCTTACCTGACTCAAAGTATGATATTTTGTCAAAGATTGAGAAACTGGGTAACTTGGGTGCATGCTTACCTCATGCAACCCATGTTAGGCGGTCTGACACTGAACCAGCACAGCATACAAACTCCACTTGACCACCTGATCGTATGTCTCACTACTGGTCCAGCCAGCCAGAAACAAATATCATTCAATAAGTCAAATGCAATTCCAAACACTCTGTAGGGAGTTAACACCATTTAGCTATGATGAGAATCACAATCACAAGAGGAGCCTGACGCCCATGTCCTCACCTTAACCCAATCAGCCAAAGCACAACTGGTGGGTCACCTGAAGGCCTGACATTGGCGTCCACACCCTGCCCAGCCAGTATTCGCATCACAGCTGGCAGATCACTCAACTTATGATCACAAAGCTCACATAGTAGATGAATATCAACTCGAACTGCCGCTTCATACACTTCATCCATACAAGCACTGTGTATGAAGTGACGTGGGAAACAACTCTAAAGGAAGATTTAAACAGATAGGTAGTTCACATCTCTTAACTTTGGACAATTACTTAGTTTACACACAACTGACCCAAGGGTCTTAAGTATGATAAGTAAACAGCGGAAACATGCAGTTTAACCCAGAGATACAACCTAGTATCTCAATAGACCCAAAATACCCAACATCAGTTCACAAGATCGCAAAAGCCAAATGAAGTAACCATTTAGGCATCGTACTAAAAGTACTCGCTAAGGGAGGGTTCACCTGTTCCTAAGCATGCAATGAGTACAAATGTACTCGCAAGTCTTTGTAGTGCTTGGACATGAAAATTAACATGGCATCAACATAAATAAGAGTAATAACATGCTAGTAATCATCATCATAAGAACATCCACATTACAACAACATGTCGACAATGAGGCATGAACATCAATTCACGAATAGTATCTCAATACCGGATTCATCAGAACTTGATATGACCCAGCAGATCAATATCATAATTAAACTATACATGATATGACCAAACAGATCAACATCATTAATCACAATAAACTCATGATAGGACCCAGCAGATCAACATCAACCAATTCAAATTTCAATTATGAGACATTGGTCGCTTGACGGCCCCATATACTCGCATGGCCCCTCACATGGGGATAGCTAGTCCCCATTGAGCGGATACCAACCAAACGACATCTATGGTCCTCTTATGACCAATACTCACGGCTTATCAGGGAAACATCACGCAAGTATCACGACTGGCCTTCAATTACACTCGACGTTGTGCTCGTGGGACCCTCAACATTGCACAGCCCGTCCGACGACCATGTTCCCCTCGTCTCTCGTCTTATTAATAAAGGTTCAAGTTGATTAAGCATCAAGTTAAACCTCAATAAAATCATGATAACTAAGCATGCATTCAAACGAGACATAACAATTCATAACATGGCATAGAATGATTAAAGCAATAACAGGATAAAAGACAGCATGGCAATGTCATAAGCTCAGCTTGCCTGGATTGGGGTATTCCTCCAGTTCCTGAGATTCAACGTGTTGAGGTTCCACTCCCTCGTCTCCAATTTCTACCGCAAAGTAAATGAAGGCAAGAAAGGAATGCCAAAACAATTTGCTAAGTAATGATGGAATGATATGAGGGGTGCATGGCATGTAATTCTAATGATGGCATTTTAGATTTCAAGATTATTATAGCTAGTTGCATATTAAGAATTATTGATTAAAAGTTGTGAAATCTGGATGGAAGGTGAATTTTCAATAATTCATGCAAGGGTTTGAAGCATTTTAATTATTTCAAAATTTTCTAATAATAGAACATAGTTAAACTTATTTTTGGTGGATACTACATATTGTCCTGAACACAAATATATAAAATTTAAAATTTTTGGAGTTCGTATGAATTTCTGGTGAATTTTACAAGGTTTCAGCATTTTAATCCCTTTTTAGTATTTTCCGCAGTGAATAAAACCCTAAATCTCTTTTTACACCTAACTAAGCCTAGCCATAGTCACTGGTGGGTGTGCCAAACGACAGGGAGGCCCATGGTGGAGTTGGACATCGGGTTGGTCACCAGGCTTGGGTTGGTCGATCAGACCGGTGCCCTGAGCCGGTCAGTCCGGCCGGCATGCACGCCGATGAGGTCACCGACGGTGCATGCTAGTGCGGCGACTTGGGGAGCAAGCTTAGGGCATTTGGGGGAAGGGGAGAAGGGTCTCACCGGGTCCAGGGCGTCGGGAAAGAGGGAGCTAGGGGAGGTCGGGCAGCGGTTGGGGGAGATGGTCGCCGTCGGTGGTGCTGCTGCAGCGACCGGTGTTGGGGAAGAAAGGGGCCAGGCAGTGCTACAGGCGGAGGAAGGGAGGCGGTGACCGGCGGTGAAGATCCTGGGGTGCCGGCGGGCTCGTCAGCGTCCTTGGGTGAGCTGCGGGGGCTCCGGGGCTGCTTCCCGTCGGTGGCGAGGGTGGCGCGGAGCTCTAGCGAGGCTAGGGCTAGGGTGGCGGGGTGGCCGAAAAAGGGAAGGAGGGGTGGCCCAGCAAGGGATTTAAAGAAGGCGGCAGCCGGTCGGGACGGAGCCACCGTGTGCTGGCTGGCGCCGGAAACGTGGCAGGCGGGGCCTGGTAGGTGGGCCCCACTGCCGGCTAGAGGGAGAAGGAGGCAATGCGTGCGGGTGCCTCCACGTAGTGGAGGCAGAAACAGGGGAAAGAGAAGGCGGGTTCAGCCGGGTGGGCTGGTCATCGGGCCAGGGGCTAGCGGGCCAGGCTGGCCCACTTCGGCTCGGGGGATTTTTCCTTTATTTTTATTCTTTTTTTATTAATTCAGCTAGGGTGGTTTTCTAATTAATTGGGGGATCAAACCTTGTTATAAAAATCTATAAAAAATTTCATACAAATGCTATAAGGTCTTCTTAAATTTCTGTGAAAGTTTGGAGCTAAACAAAATCCTTTTTTTTATCAAATTTCAAATATTGCCCCAAATTGGGTTTGAAATGCTAAGGGTTTTAGACTTCCAAAAATTATGAAATTCATACTAGGGGTGTATACATACAAATAAGCCCAGATATGAAATTTCATAGCTTTTCATGGAATTAAACCACATAAAATATCATAATTACAGTTCTGCCATTTTAGCAATTTGGATGGTTTTTCAAGGGTTTCTAAATAGTTATTGTTCAAAATTTTGTAATTCCTCCTAGGTTAGGACCAAAGGGAGGCGTTGGACGTACCAGGGTGATGGCTAGTGTTCTGGGTGAAGTTTTAATCGAAAAGATTTGTTATTTTGACTTTAGGTTCGTAGAATTTGAGAAGAAATTGGAGGATGATATAGTTAAGGTGAATGAAAGGTTGAACGCAGGGTAGTGAGGATGCTTTCATGCTTTAGATGCTTACAAGAATTTATTTACACATTGGGTTGTTACATATGAAACCCTAGATTATTCCATATCTTCTAAATGAATATATTTTGGCATATTACTCCAAAACATTTCGAGAATATTTTAAAGTCATTTCTTACCTTCTGGACCCAAAAATAATTTTTAAATCTCAATGTATTTATACTGAAGTAATAAAAGCCATGTGTTGCAAATATGAACATATTCAAAACCCTTTTAATAACTTAGGTATATTTATATTTTTTTTCCAGGGCACTTTATATAGGTTTATATATTTAAAAGGTAGGGTTTCTTTAGCTTGTATCCCTTTACAATATTAATACTAAACAGAGAAACAATATCAGAGAAACACTCTATTACTCCAGACAAGAGTTTATCAGGAGTATCTGGCACAAATTACAGACACCCTAGGTCCAGACAGAGAGTGTTCCAGAGTATGCAAGATTAATCCAGACACTTAGGGTTTCAATGAACAGAGCCCAGCGTCACACACATTTACTCTAGACAGATTACCGTCTGGAGTATTTGGGAAAAAACAGATACTCCGGGAGCAAAACAAAGACTTTTCTAGAGTATCTGGAAATAATCTAGACACTTTAGGAGACAAGCAACAGAGCTCTCCATATCCCTAGAGTCTCGCTCGGAGTCTCTAGGTCAACACTTAGCTGAAACCCTACACAAGGTTTCGGAGACTTCAGACCAAAGTTTGGATACTCCGGGTCACAGACATAGTAAAAACTAGGGATTTTCTGTGGAGGGAAATTTGAAGGCAAGATCTAATTGAGGATTTTGAGCATTTAGCCTATTCTCCAACCATTTTGAGCACTTAGCGTTTTCTATACTCAATGTAATTTTCTTTTCAAATCAGTAAAAGTAGGAAATTGTCAGCAATTGGACCAACGAGCTATTGGCGAGACGACGGAGAAGACAACCGAATACTAGAACAAAGTTGGTTTTTTGTGCTGCGTAAACGTTGCAGTGTTTTCTTCTTTCTTCTCTGCTTTTATTCATGCAAAACAAAAAACGAATGTGCCGTGTTATCCGCAGTGATCCGATTACTTCGTGCCATCCCACGGATTCGGAACATGCAACTCAATCACGTCGTGGTACTGGGCATAGCGCACGTCGCAGGCTCATGCGCTAAGTAAAACAAACTAAACCTAGACTAAGTGCAGCAATCTAGTTATTCCAACAGAAATATAATATATTCTTGTGATTTTCTCGTCATTTTCTTCCTTTAACCTTTTAGGAATCGTCAATGTTGGTTGGACTTCACATTTGGGACTCAAACATGTCCATTAACTTGACACACATATTATTTCCTTAATCATTTATCATTAATCACTTAAACCCACTTAAAAAGGCTAGATTTGCTTTCATCTTCGGCTTTTAGTTGGTTTCCTAAAGCTTCGGTTGGTGCTTCAGGAGGTATGCTGATGGGTGTGTGCCAAGGACAATTTGGAGAGTGAACATCTGAGGAGAGTTTTTCCAGCGTGCTTGTCACACAGCGAAGAGATGAGTTTCGTTTCGTGGTGAGCAATGTGTATAGACCCACACATCAGGATCGCTAACAAGATTTTTTGTTAAAGCCTGCAGGTGTAGAGCGCTCCAGCCAATGCTGATGGGAGGTGATTTGAACATTATCAGATTCCTACATGAGAAATCGTCGGGAGTCGTTGATATGGGGCATATCTTAATGTTTAATGATTTTGCTGCTGATGATGAGTTGCAACAGCTACATCATCTGGGCAGAGTTTACATGGAGAAATAAGCAGCAAAATCCAATCCGCGAGGTTCTGCATAGAGTTTTTGGTACTAACTCGTTTGAAGGTCACTTTCCTAGAGATTCTTGACCAGTCTGACGCGTGCGTGTTCAGATCATGGTCCATTGTTATTTGATTCAGGGAAAAGTAGGCTGCAAGCTGAACAATATTTTAGGTTTGAGCCGCACAGGCTACAGATGGAGGGGTTTGGTTTGCTGTTGCAGGGTAAATGGTTGCAGCGGACACAGCTCAATGTGCAAGATTACTGGCATGAGTTATTGTATAATCTTAGGAAATTTTTGAGGGGATGGGGGTCCAATCAGTTTATCCAACAAAGGCAAGCAAAGAAAGATATTCTACATAATTTGGCAGTTATTGATGGTAGAGCAAATGCGGGAGTGTTATCGGCTAACGAGTGGCAATATAGGTATGCTTTGGAAGCGCGGTTAATGCGAATCTACGAGCTAGAAGAAATGTTTTGGCGCCGTAGAGGAGGGGAGCAGTGGTTGCTTCAGGGAGACGCAAGCACAACATTTTTCCATTAGAAGGCTAATGGAAGGAAAAAGAAGAATTTGATTTACTCATTAACAGAGGGGGATAGAGAGATTGTGGATAAGGAAGAGCAAACACAACATATTGTAGACTATTATAAGAGGTTGTTTGGTCAGGAGAGCTTTGGAGCGGTGAACTTGTCTGAGGATATTTGGAGAGACAGCCACAGAGTTGAGGAAGACAATGCTGAGCTGATCAAACCATTCACAATGGAGGAATTAGAGGAAGCAGTTAAGAGTATCAAAAACAACACGGCACGAGGCCCAGATGGTTTTCCTATTGGTTTCTACAAAGTATTCTAAAATGTTTTACTATGGATTGGGTGGGTGCAGCAGGCTGTTGAAGGGGGTAGAGTTTGCACTAATATAAATGGAAAGAAAAGTGAGTTCTTTAGAACGTTTCGAGGTCTGTGACAAGGTGACCATTGTCACAAATTCTGTTTAACTTGGTAGGGATGCTATCTGCTATGTTAACGTGAACTAAACAAAATGGGGTGATTAAGGGCTTAGTGCCTAGTCTGATTCTAGGGGCTAACACACTTGCAGTACGCAGATGACACTATGCTTTTCGTGCGTAATGATTATCAGACGATTGTGGCTGTGAAGTTCTTGTTGTACTGTTTTGAAGAGATGTCAGGCATGAAAATTAATTATCAGAAGAGTGAGATTTTACAGTTGGGATGGGGGATTTGGAACAAACACAAGTGGCAGATCAGCTGAGTTGCTCAGGTCATTGGAGGTCTGAACAGTGAGTTGACCTTCTAAATGACATTTGGAGTTGTAGAGCTTGATGAATGGGAAAGGCCGCAGGGGATAATGCAAACAATTATTCTAGATGATGCGCGTGATGAGGTGATTTGCGCGTGATGAGCTTGATGAATGATAATGCAATTGGCTGAGGGAGGTAGGATGTAAACTTTGTGGGTTAGAGGAGACGACGGAACATAGCATGTTCTAGTGTCCTATGGCACAACCTGTTTGGTGTGTTCTTAGAGATAGCTTTGAGTGGGAGAAGATACGAGGAAACTATTTTTGGGAGGTGATAGGCCCTGCTGGAAAGAAGCAGGACAAGTTGAAGTGGGTTGTTTTGTCGGCTACGTGTTAGACACTCTGGCTCGCAGTAACGATCTGGTTTTTTATGACAAAATTGTAGCGTATTCATGTGCTCCGATTCATAAGCTTGTTTCCTTTCTACAGCACTGGAAACTTCTCTTAGGGGAGAGGCCAAGCGAAAGATGGAAGGAGCGGCTTCGCGAGTTCTGCAACAAGTGCGCGGCTGGCAGTCTGAACATGCCACAACGGGATCCGTTGATGTAGTAACGGTGGTGTAATTTTGGTTTAGAAGTGTGCTGCTTTTGGTTTACTTCTAAACATGTTGCGTTACTCTGTAAGGCGGTATCCCCAGCATAAAACTCGTGCCGTTTCTGATTTCCTATACAATGCCGGACCCAATAAAGGGTCTTCTGTCCAAACAAAACTTCGAACTTCAAATGAAGAAAATTCCAGGGATCTACACGAAGAAACTGCTAATCAATTAAGTACTTCGCGCAAAGCATTTTAGAGCCCAAAACAAACCACAAAAGCTTAAGCTCTAAAGCTCCACTAAACACACTACGGCACTACCCCCGTTTCTTCTACTTTTCCTTTCTCCGTACCAGGTTTTCCTTTATTTTTTCTTCACGAGATTTCAGTACGTGCCCGTGTGTATTAGTCCTGTCACGATCGAGGGGACGCTAATTGCGGTGGCCACCACCTCCAATCCACTCCCGCGGTCGCCGCGCCGAGCTGTTCTTGCTCCGCCCTCCTCCAAGATTTGTTCTTTAGACGCCGCGGTTTCTCGCGCAGTTCCTGTGCGCTGGATCGGTGAAAGAGTTTGCAGCTGGGTAGAGCTTAGTATCTCTTCCGGTACGCGTCTCTGCATCGGTTCTTGGTTCATTGTGTTGAGAGCCACGCTTGCGTATGTAAACTTTTCGTGGATTAGGTCGTTGTTTCTTCTATGAAATATCCCGTGTTTTCGGGTTCTTTTTTGGTAGGAGATTAAGAATTTGATCTGACGATGAAAATTTGCCCCCACTTTTGGATCTGATAGTGGTGCAGCAGCTTGATGTAAGCTTATAGGAGAGCTCATTTCTCACAAGTGCTCTACTTCTGCACTCCTAATTTTAGCAATCTGTTCGGGCTTCCTTCCGTGCTTATGTTCTTGGATTCAGTAGATTTCTGGTACTGATATTTTTTACATAATTTTTTTAGTGCAGTTTGGAGTTTACTATTCGTGTTTATCGTTTCCTCTTTGTCTAAATCTGTGGAAAGGATTCATCGTCACGATTGCAAATCCTGTGCGCGGTAGCTTCCTTTCCTTTTTTTTTCCATGGGTGCCGCGTTGGTCCTGTTGCTTTCGAGATGGTCCTTTCTTGTCTATCTCTTTTTACCCAATTTGCCTGTATCCTTATCTCCACTGATTGTTGCTTCCGCTGTCACCAAAGGGACCGGCCATCTACCTTGTCCTGCAATTCTTGCGTTTCTTGGACAGGTCAACTGTGTGTCAAAGCAAATCTCCTCATCCTTTTTCTCGCTTGTGCTGTTCTTTTTTGGGTTCTGTTGTTTGATTTGATTCTAGATCCAGTTTGGATTCCCTTTTCTTTTTTCTCTTTGATACTCTTGAATGAATTATGAGTTGTTGATTCCTGGATGAGAAGTGGAAGAGTTCGTATCTGATTCAGTATAAGTCTTTCTTGATTGTTTTTGCCTGATGTTTGACAGAGGTTCTCTCTTCGTGGGTTTTGCTTGCAGGTTCAGGTGTTGATTGGTTTCGTCTGCTCGACTACTGGGTTTAGAACAGGAAGGAAGAAGTTGAGTAAAAATGGGGCAGTGTTGCAGCAGAGCTACGTCTCCGGATACTGTCCATAGGGGGACCAATGGCTATGGCTATTCTCACCAGCCAAAACAAGCGCAAACACCTCCTAGTTACAACCATCCTCAGGCGCCACCACCAGTAGAGGTGAGGTACACACCGCCAACGTTGAACCCTCCGGTAGTCCCACCTGTGGTTGCCCCATCCAAGCCCACGCCAGACACGATTCTTGGCAAGCAGTACGAGGATGTGCGCTCCGTCTACTCGCTTGGAAAGGAACTTGGCCGTGGGCAGTTTGGCGTGACGTATCTTTGCACTGAGATTTCCACCGGAAGGCAGTATGCTTGCAAGTCCATCTCCAAGCGCAAGCTAGTGAGTAAGGCTGACAAGGAAGACATTCGCCGGGAGATCCAGATCATGCAGCACCTATCTGGACAGCCAAACATAGTTGAGTTCTGCGGAGCATATGAGGACAAGAGCAGTGTGCATGTCGTGATGGAGCTCTGTGCAGGCGGGGAGCTGTTTGATCGGATTATTGCTAAGGGGCACTACTCAGAGCGTGCAGCTGCTACAATCTGCAGAGCAGTTGTGAATGTTGTCAATGTTTGCCATTTCATGGGAGTGATGCATCGTGATCTGAAGCCAGAGAATTTCTTGCTTGCGACTAAGGAAGAGAATGCAGTGCTCAAGGCCACTGATTTTGGGCTCTCAGTCTTCATTGAGGAAGGTATTGCGAGTAATATATAAGCTGCATATGCTTTTGCATTTTTCATTTTTTGTCAAACAACTCTAGCAACTGGACATATATCTTTTTAATTTTGATCTGTTGACATCCATAGGCTGATCATAGTTATTGTTACTGCTGGACTTCCTATCTAGGGCTGAATTTTCTAAATGGTCTGGTTTTGGGTCTGCAAAGTTTCACTGTTCTTTATTCCAAGTTACGGAAAATTCAGACCATTTTGGGCATGTTACGGCAATCTTCTCTTTGTGAACATAAACATATCATGTCATAATACTTCCAATAACTAGAAAAAGGAAGTTTTCTACACTGATGATCCCACCTAGCATTCATACAGAACCAGCTAATGCTACTGTTTTTTCAGCCATGTTCAGTTTAGTTTAGCATTGGAAAATAAACAGCTGATTCCATGTCAGTCAATGTGGGAAACCATTACTGCTGGCAGCTCAGCGTTTTCTTGATTTAGATCAGTTGTTAGAACCACAGTCACTACTCACTATCACCCAACTGCTCACATCTTTGTATGATATGAGCGAACTGTTTTTAGAATTAAGTGGCAGTTTCTGGCTTTCTGCAAAATCTATAGGTGAAATGCACCTATTAGAAAGCAAAGAATAGCCAATTACTGTCAATACGTGATAGAACTAACCATTTGAAGGGAATATTCTAGGGGCATTACTACTACCATACCTAGGTAGTCATGCTTCAATGAAGGAATGATATTGTAACCACCGTCCATTGTTGTGTACTTGTAGCTCATGGAATTACTGAGTTTAAGACTGCTTGACCATTGATTTGTTACTGACTCCTAGTAGTGCAACACTGCAAATACAATGTTCATTTGGTAAGTTTTAGTCTGATTCTTTAATCAATCAAAGAGAACTTGATCTGACAAACTATTAAACCTTTGCCGATCAATATTTCAAAATCCTGAGTTTCCAACATTTCTGTCGTTACTGTCTGAACTCTAATTATCGTATATAAAATGGACTTTTGTTTATGTGTAGTTGTGCACTAATTGGCTTTCAAATATATCAGGAAAAATGTATAGGGACATCGTTGGAAGTGCTTATTATGTTGCCCCTGAAGTCCTTAGGCGAAATTATGGTAAAGAGATAGATGTTTGGAGCGCAGGTGTTATTCTGTACATTCTTCTCAGTGGTGTGCCTCCATTCTGGGCTGGTATGTTTGCCTCTACAGTCCTCATCTTCTTCCACTTGAATTCATGTATACAATTAAGCAGCAACATGCCAACGTGTTCTTATCCATCTTCTGTTTTGCTTTGCAGAAACTGAAAAGGGAATATTTGATGCTATTCTGCATGGGGATATTGACTTTGAAAGTCAGCCATGGCCATCAATTTCTGAGAGTGCTAAAGACCTAGTTAGAAAGATGTTGGCACAGGATCCAAAGAAAAGAATTACTTCAGCCCAAGTTCTTCGTAAGCTTGTTGACAGTACATCAGCCTTCAAATTTTAGTTCCTTTGGCAAAATTTGATATCTTGTGTATTAAATGCTTGATCAGAACATCCATGGCTCAGAGAAGGAGAAGCATCTGATAAACCTATTGACAGTGCTGTTCTTTCTAGGATGAAGCAATTCAGAGCAATGAATAAGCTGAAAAAGATGGCTCTGAAGGTTATTATCTTCATGCTGATAATTTACTGCCCTTTTCCTCTTGTGCTTATAAACCAATGTGTATGCAGGTTATTGCTTCAAACCTTAATGAGGAAGAGATCAAGGGCCTGAAGCAAATGTTCATGAACATGGACACAGACAACAGTGGGACAATCACATATGAAGAACTCAAAGCAGGATTAGCCAAACTTGGATCAAAGCTGTCAGAAGCTGAAGTAAAGCAGTTGATGGATGCCGTATGCACCACTCCTGAACTATTATATCCCTTTGAAACATGATTTTCTTGACTATGTATGCTTACCTTCTGGCCCGTTCCAGGCTGATGTAGACGGCAATGGATCCATTGACTACGTTGAGTTCATCACGGCCACAATGCATAGACACAAGCTCGAAAGAGACGAGCATTTGTTTAAGGCATTCCAGTATTTTGACAAAGACAATAGTGGGTGAGTATTCTAAACTGACAGTTCTCAAAAATTGCCGTCACAAGTCACAGTATAGTTCCCCGAAAAAAAGAAGAAAAGGGAGAGAGTCACATCATAGTTTTTTCACTAAATCTTATCTGTGAGGAACAGGTTCACATTTTTTTTTAAGCTTGCTAATTGCTCGCCAATCCAGTACCATAAGTTGGAAGAAAGGATAGTTGTACAATGCACCTACCCATGAAACCCTATGGTTCATTTGACATAAGAGGATTACCTTGACTTGATGCAGATTCATCACAAGAGATGAACTGGAAACTGCTTTGATTGAGCATGAAATGGGCGACACAGATACCATAAAGGACATCATATCAGAAGTTGACACAGATAATGTAAGCTGGCGAATTATTTTTTTTTCCAAGCCGTGCCATCTTTATTCCTTCCATCTTGATGGTGCTCTTTCGGCTATTACAGGATGGGAGGATTAACTACGAGGAATTCTGCGCTATGATGAGAGGAGGGATGCAGCAGCCAATAAGGCTCAAGTAGTCTGTTTCTTTGTAGAGATGATGTACCATTAGCAACTGTTCTTCGTTCTTTTTCCATGGCTGGTAGTTGGGCGGATAAAAGTTTACTCTGGAAGTTGCTTTTGCATTGTTGAGATGATGTGTATATCTTCTGCCTTTTGCTCGTGTATGGTGTTTCTCTAATGTCTTGAACGTACTTTCCTTTGTAAGTTTGCTTATGCAAGTACTTCTAATAAAGAGCATTTTTGCACCTCAAATTTGCCTCTTAGATTGGTGTTGTTACTATCCAAATGCAGGCTACACTGGTTTTATGAGCCATTTAGGAGCTTAATTTGCAGAACGGAGTTCAGTTTGATCACTCTTAAGTGTTTCTGACTTCTAAAAATAATTTAAAGTAGAATGTTATTTTGCTATTTGAACATTTCGACTGTTGAAAAGATATATGCAGATCTATGCTGTGCTGCGAGAAGATTCATTGGCAAAATACCAGTGTTCAGGAAAGGCTAGGGTAGCGGCAGCCGTGCGCCCAGCGTCGACGGTGCACAGGCGGCCTAGCCGCCTTTTAGAACACTGAAAAATCCTACAGCATATCTCACAAGAAAGACCGCATTTCTTTCAATAATAATTAAAATTGAGGAAATTATGAAAGTGGGAAGTGGAGTGAGGATTTTTGGGTCTCGGACACATTTGAGCCAGGACCTAAAAGAATTTGAAAATCGTATTTTGAAACTTCAAAAAATTCTGAAAAAAATCACAAACAAAATACGTAGTAATTCTTGTGTAAAAAAAATTCGTTTGAAAATTTGCAAACTTGTGCCCTGTGCCAAAGAAACAAGTTTGGTACCAAAAAAGTTGCTATGGCCTTTCAAGTTTGTTTGTTTTATACACTGTGCAAAAATACCAAACAAATCACGAAAAATTGTGAGTGCGTGTAGTAATTAGTTATTTATTTTGCGTGAATTTTTTTCATAATTTTTAGAAATCTAAAACAATTTCTTTTGGCTCGGGTGTAGTAGTGCCCGGGAGCCAATTGCAGTTTCCGGAAGTGGAGGCTTATATTTTGAGAAATAGGAAGGACGCCGACTTTCTTAGCGTCCAGATGCAGACGCAGTTGTTGGCATCCAGGATTGGATGCCATCTTCCTTGGCGCCCAGCCTCTGGTTCAACCGTTCAAGCATGCCACGTCCTAGCGAACGCATCTGTTCCTCGTGCCTGGAAGATAGTGTCGAGCCTCTGGTTCAAGCACGCAGACGTCCCAGCGAACACATCTGTTCGTCGTGGCCTCGTCCCCGGTGCCGCTCGGCTCGTGTCCCCGTCGTCAACGCCGCTCAGCTCGCCTCTCCACGTCGTCAGCTCGTCGCTCGCCGGTGCAACGTATCAACATAGCTGCTACTAATCTGACGAAAACAAAAGCGGATGACACGAGCCGAGCTAGAGAGAACAGAGGCACCCCAGCAGCCAGACGCACGTCTACGGCCTTGTGCATTGGTATCAGCGTCAAAACACAGCATGACACAAATCGTGTCCTGCTCCTTGGTCGAAACTTGAAACAGCACAGCTAAACAGGATCATCAACTCGCTGCAAATTTGGAAGAACCTCCCCGCCTAAAAAAAAAGAATTCATTGCAAGAACCACTACATCTGTGTTTATATGAAATGCTTCTCCGAAAGAAATGCATTAAGTAGAAACCAGAGAGATAAGATCAACCAGAGAGATAAGATCTGAAGATCAAAGCTTTCAGCAGTTTGGGAATTTCAATACTGAAAAGCCAAAACAAATTTAGCTTCTGGTCATGGGAGCGCATCAAATTTAACTATCGGTAACAAAAGAGCTGCTGGTTTGTCTGAACCTACATCTCTATACAAAAGAGTTGAACTGTGAGGTGATTGTCAGAACTCAGAAGTCTTGTGCTCTCGTCTTTCTCTACGCTGCATCAACGTTTGGGTGTCGCAAATCACCGTCAGCTGAATTCGCAAGGGACAAGTGAAACAATAAGGTAGTTAGGCAGCATGTTGCAGGTTAATGTACAGACATCAAAACAATATAATGTGCAGAAACTAGGTTTGATACTTCAACCGAGTATTGTATGATACAATCAGTACCAAGTTCATCATCAGTGCGACGATAGAGCATGTAATGAGCAGTTCACCTCTTAAACATCTCTTTGACACATATTATAGCAGGGTATAATCTCACACCTGACTGGTAGTAACACAAAAAGATATGAAGTCATGCAGGAGTTAAATAAGTTGAATCTGAACAGTGTAGGTTGAAAGCATGGGAGGAGCGCCTCCGAGTCGAGGACAGCGACGGCCTCACTAAGGCCCCGTTTGACAACTTTGTAAAAAGTTTCACCTATAAATAACTTACCCGTGTATAATACTGTGCACCAATAAAACCATCAAATACATTCGATTGGTAAACTAGTGTTTGGGAATCGTTCAACTCGTCTCCGTCTAGTACCTTCTCATTGCCCCGCCGTCCTCGACCTCGTCGCCGGCCACAGCGGCCGCCGCGATCCCCTCTGCCGCTCGGGGTGGCGGCCGACACCCGGGACCTCGTTCGTGACGCTGTGCTCAACGACCGCGTCGACCTCCGCATCACCGGCGACATCGGCGCCAAGATCCTCGTGCTCGGCTTCCGCCCAAGCAGCTCCGGCGCGAAGGCTGAAGAGGGAGATGGTGGGAGCCGCAGCGGCGGGAAGACGAAGCGGTCGGAGATCTACACCATGTTCGTCCCGGACCCCCAGGGCCTCCGCCCCGACTTGCTCGCCACCTCCGCCAACCTCCTCCGCCACCTCCACCAACTCCAGCTCCGGCTCCTTCCGCTGCAACGGCTCCGTCCGCCACGGCCCGCTCACCTCCTTCGACTGGAACGACGCCGACCTGCGCCGCATCGGGACCTCCTCCATCGCCACGGGCGGCCTCCTCCGGGTTGGTGGAGTGTCGAGTCGCCGCCCCGTCGAGGAGAGTGCCGCCGCCGGGGAGAGGCGGGCCGGAGCGAGGAGAGGCGGCGCTGGAGCGGGGAGAGGTGGGCAGAGGGGTCGAGGTGTGGCGTCGGCGGCATGGGTCGTGAGCATGCGGTGCGAGGAGGCCGGGGAAAAGAGCGTGCGGTGCGGTGCGGTGTTCCTCGGATAAAACAACGGATGTGCAGTGCGGATTTTTCTTTTACGGGTGTAAATGAAAAAACGACGGAATCGAGCCGGCCCAATACTGGCTATCCAAACAGCCCAATCCAGCCCAATACGAATTTTTTATAGGCCTGTAAAATACACCGGTTTGGGCCCCAGTACCGGGCTTCCAAACGGGGCCTAAGAGCCAAATTAATCCGATGCGAACTAGGACGGGTGACTCGAACCAACTACGGGACGCCAAGGAAAACGATGTCCACATATGGACACTCTTCTTAATGGCGTCCAGAATTGGACGCTGTTGTACACAGCGTTCTTCCTATTTTCGTAATTAGTAGCCCACCTTTCCTAGCTCTCGAAATACAGGAATATTAGGTATTATTTTAAAAAAATTAATCCACGGTAACTGTACTGTTGCTGTGCAATTGTGAATCGTCACAAATATTTCATTGGTATTAAGAACCAGACGAGCTTCCTTTTTTTCTAAGGTTACAACATATGGTTTAATTCTCTGATGAACAAGAGAAAGAGTGGAACAAAACTTTCATACAATTTTCTTTTCTTAAGATCAATAGGGGAGAGCCGACAGGAAAACAAATACATCACAATATAGAATCCGTGTGTCCACGGTGCCGGCACCACAAAAGCATTTCGTGTTTTTGCTTTGTCAGATTGGTCGGCATCTGACGTCAACTACAAGATGTCGAATATGGGGTCCATACCGTTTGACACGTTCGACATGCTCCAGAGGGACATTCCAAAACCGTTCTGGGACACAAACGACAGGCAATGGCGTTTAAGGGTGAAACTTTTGTATTTTGGAGAACAATAACAAATGCTTGGTAACAGCTCAGAAGTATAAGACGCAATTGTACCATGAGTCTTGGAATATTACTGATGGATTCAACAACACCATCCAACCAATGTGCCTCATCCGAGACGTTGACATTCCCATGTATATGTAATATGCCTCCGTCAGCCCTGGTTGATATAGTAACAGAGCAGAGTCAGAACTTGAGATGTTGGCTGTGCATTCAGTAACTTGACAAACCTGTTCAAACCTACACATTTGTAATCATGCAACTGATTTGCTGCAAACCTGTCTAACTAGACTACACACTTATGCAGAAGATGCCATCATCATGTATCGATGTTTTAAGGGGCATTCACTTTCCCATTATCTGACTGTAATACACTTCGGATGTGGGGCATTGTCTTAAACACCAGCTCAGAAAATGAAAATGAAAAAAGAAAGACACACAGAAAGAACCATGCAGGCATTTTTAGTGCGAGAAACAACCTACATACAGATGCTATTGTTGGTCGAACCAAACTGCTAGTCTGTATGCATGTTTGCGCACTAGTGTCAGATACGCACCTCTAATCTGAGTTTGATTAGAGAAAACATTTTGCTTATTGTTGCCAGTCACCAGCATGTATTCTGGTAACCTGCAGGGAATCAAGTAGTTTACAGAATTTTAGAAGGATTACGGCAAGAACATTTTTAATTATTTTTTATGGCAGCGAAATGATAATCTCAGCTGGTCCCATTGGAGCCAAAGCAAGCTTGGCAAACCTCAGCAGGCCTCTACATTTGAAACTTGGTCAAAATACAAGAAGCATTGATGTACAGCATGCAATCAGTCATTGAAAATCTCCGAAAGTTGTTGATGCTGTGGCGGAAGTGAGGAGGGATTACCTTAAAGCCCTAACAGCAGTGGCCCAGCTACATTCGCTGGTGGGTAACAGCCCAAGACAAACATGATCAGCAACCCCCTAATTCAAATCAAGAAAGCAAAAAGGTAAGCAGCCATCCTAATGCAGGTATTTAGATCAATAGGTGAAATTTGTTCACTGCATACTTTTTGTGCT